>VOQJ01032659.1:30644-47834 GCA_015052665.1 Apistogramma diplotaenia
AATAACTTTGATCACAATAAAATCACTCAAATGCTATTGATGTAAGTTACAAGAATATGTTTAAGAGATTTTATTGTGATCAAAGTTATTTTCAGAGTTGATTAAGAAGCTGTAATTTGTTAATAAACAATCCTATTCCTTTGCAGATTATAGACTATAGATAAGGGTTACACACGGAAGAAATTTAACACCTCTGTGCAGCTCCACCTGTGGCTACCACATGGCTCCAATTAGCTCTGTTCTATAACTCTAAACCCGCTGAAAGCGAAAGCATCTACAAGTGTGTGCTCCTGAGGTCAAATTGTAATAAACTTACCAGCTACATTCAGTTACAAATGAGCAATCAAGCTAAAATCAAAAGGCAATGCAGTAAACTCCCAGCTGTGATGCTCTAGTAGAGTAGATTAATTTCACCATTCAGCATGAATGCACAAAAGCCCAGAGCCCCCCCCCCCCTCACAGGTGGGATGCTGGCTGAGCTTTTTTCCAGCCCGTCTTTGATGTTGTTTGCAAAACTGAATGGTCCAAGGTGAACAAGGTTAGTCTGGTGACTCGTCTTCACAGACCTGAACTGGAACGATTGGCTGACGTGTCTCTGTTACATCGAAAGATGACATTAAAGAAAAAAAGAAAAAGCTTTGTAATAACAAGTGGATTTTCATATATCCATCACATAACCATCTTCTCTCTTTCTGTTTGTTGATTTGAATGAGCCTTGCTAAAATGTGGCATCCAGACTTTAATCTGTGACCGCGGCCAGATTTTTCTTTTCCAAATAAACCACAGCGGAAGTGAGTCAGTGCAACGCTGGCAATCAGAGTCACGTTTACCACTCACGAGCCGTTAGTGAGAGCACGAGACCTGAAAATACTCTCTGTTGCAGCCATGACTCACTGTGTAGTCTGTTCTTCTCATGCAGGAGAACTTTCATAAATAGTTTAGCTTTCATCCACAGAATTCAGGTCAGTTTCCAAGAGCATTTGATGTACTTATAGGCTCATGATCCTTTTAAACAAATATAGTTGTTCCTCTTCTTCTATTCTGTCAGGCACAAGTTGATGAGAACAAAGTAGAGGAGGTGCGACTCAGGCCTGTGGTTGCCATGGCCAAAAAGAAGCTGCCCATCACGGAAGGCGTGGTGGAGGTGAAATACAAAGATGGCTGGGCACAGATCTGCGATGTAGGCTGGACAGTCAAAAACACCCGTGTGGTCTGCGGCATGCTGGGGTTCCCTCATGAGAGGAAGGTCAACAGAAACTTCTACAAGTAAGCGAATCATATCCGTTTGTGAGGCTAAAGCTGCGACAGACAGTTTGTTACAAGGTCGCAAACTCAATCACCCAGATATGAATCTTCTTTATCTCCCTGAAACAAACTCCTGTAAATTGATAAGCAAAAGGAGAAGTATTTATGAATCCTATAATACTGTATTAAATCATTTTAGGCTTTGTGATCTTTCTTATTCAAAGTTTATTTCTCAGTGCCAGCAGTGGGAAGCTGGCCGCTTGTAAACAAAGGCTGTAACTTGCTCATTCCCTCATTCGCTTTGCTGCAGCCTCTCCGACATTCCCACAGTTTTTAGTGCATAAAGCAAAGTGGCAACACTTTGACCAAAAACCTCAAGCGAGATCTTAATCTGTGTACAGTAAAGAGCAGACATTATAGTGACTGCTGTTTACTGTGGTTGTGACAGGGAATGTGTGTCGACTTTCCCTGCCAACACTGCGTGTGCTGTCTGCAGTGAGAGGAAAGCTGCAGCATATGCATGATTGTTCTCTTCTGTTTCTTTTTTCTTCATTCAGAGGATGTTTTTGTTTGTTCAGTACTTTGCAGAGGAAGTTGGAGTGACGATTAGCTGCCTGCATGAGTGTGAATCGCAGTCCAATTATCAGCATAACAAAAAAAAGTGACCACATTGGGTCACAAACGTAGTAGTTTTTTCTTAATTGGGTATTTTTAGTGTGGATCCTTTTGTCAAAGAATGTAGCACCTGGAATGCTAAGTTCTTATGATTGTAATAAAAACCCTAATAGGTATCCTTTACTGTCTGTTCACTGTTTTCTTTTCATTTAAAGGCTGTGTAGACTCTGGATGCAATAGACCCTTCTGTGTTATATGAGAACAGTGATTCCCTCCAGAATGACTGCACACATTCCTGGCTGCTCTCCATCTGAGGACGTTTTATTCATCCCCTGCAGACGGTTCACAGTAGTATGAGGGGAAACGTGTGTTTTCTCTCAGATGAGTGTGAAGGTTGAGGCTTTGGAGAAAGATTAGGGGTCAGAGAAAGGGGGTGTTGGTTGGTAAGCTAATGAACAGACTCAAAGCGAGTGGTTTGTAGTTATAAAGTCACATGGCAACAAAGCTCAAGCATCTGTTCTCATTACCAGCTCACATTAGCTGTTGTGGTCAAAAAGTTACTGATACTGATTTATACCAAGTAAAAAAAATCCCATAAATGACATATCTACTCTAAAGCCTCCTCTTCACACCGGGCTCACAGCTGTGATGCATGCTCTGCCACATGTGCTGCAGTCAGTACTGAGTGTGTTGCAAAACGTGGAGTCAGCAGCACTCTTCCAGACAAACTATATGGCTTCTAAATTTCTAAATTATCTCAAGCAAAGCTTTTCTGCATGATTTTTTTGTATCATCACGTACGGGATAGCACATCAGTAACAGAATGAAAGTGAACAGTCTGATGTTCCGTGGTGTAATTGCCAGTAATGTCCACCACACTGCTGAACTCTTCATGGCTGCAGTAGCTTGTAGCTGTTACATGTGTATTGGTGACTCAGAGAATGCCACAAATGTTACTCACCATCGACTCTTCACTACATGAACTGAATCTGTGCCCTGAACAAAGACAGCCTGCGTGTGCGTTTGTGTTGAATTGTGTGCTTGGATGAAGTTTCTCTCCTGCATGTGATGGAATTTGGCTGTCTCACTGTTACAGACGTCTGAAAAAGCGAGCAGCTGAGAAGGTCTCCAGGCCAAAGGTTAATGTTTCAGCCGGTGGAAGGTACACCGTCATGAGAAAACCCACCGTCCCGCCTCTGTCTGCACTCATGCTTGTTGTAGTTCTGGTAGTGGTTAGCTCCTGCTCTGAGTTAGTTGTCCCGTCCCGTCTCTCTAATATCATATTATTATATTATGTGCAGCATGTGACTGGATGGTATATTCTACTTAGAACTCAGTTGTACCTTGTATAGAGGTTTATTTTTCTTCTCATTTCTGCTTGTAACCTGACTCCTGCTTGTAACCTGACTCCTGTACAGCACAGATTGAGACTGACATCTAAATGAGAGCATATTACTTCAATTTTATATTTTCCATATCAGCACAAAGCTGTTCTAATTAAAATTATTGACATTTTACAGTATTACAACCTGAACACATAATTAACCTGTTAGCAATGCAGATGTTGTCAGTGGCCTATTTGCTGTCGTGCATTAGACCTTTTTAATCTAATGCAACAGCTGGAAATCCCATTTTTCATTCTGGCATGCTTTTTGGAGGAGGTCGTTAACTTTTAATCCTGGGTTCTTAAACTGAAGTAGTCACAGATATTAGACTGCAGAGTTCATATAACAAAAACCGGCCTGCATCTGATAGAATCTGCAAATAATTTACAGTGTTTGCTTTATCCTGTTTTTGAGTGCCAAATAGGTGGAGTCTGACTTCCTAACACTCGCTGGTATGTGTGCAGGACCACACGTGACACATGTTTATGCCTGTGTTACTTTTTGGTGTCCGGATGTAAATGTTTTTGCTCCTTAAGAAATGTAATCGTTACGATACATGTGGTGTGAAGGCACGTGTTGTGTCAGTTAATCTCTCAAAAGCATCAGAATAAATTAATGTTTATTTTCCCTGTATTTAGGTTTCAATGCCAAAGCCCAAATGTTTTAAGATAAAATTCTTAAAATAGATGCATACACAATACTGTTCCCAAAAGTATTCACTTCTCTGCCGTCACACGCATATGAACTTGAGTGACATCCCATTCTTAATCCATAGGCTTTAATATGTCAGCCCGCCCTTTGCAGCTATAACAACATCAAGTATTCTGGGAAGTGGGATTCATCACTCCAGAGAACACGTCTCCACTGCTCTAGGCTCCAGTGGCGGCGTACTTTACACCACTGCATCCAATGCTTTGCATTGTGCTTGGTGATGTATAGTGGATGCAGCTCCTCGCCATGGAGACCCATTCCATGAAGGCTTTACACACTGTTCTTGAGCTAATCTGACAGCCACATGAAGTTTGGAGGTCTGTAGTGATTGACTCTGCAGAAATTTGGCAACCTCTGTGCACTATGCACCTCAGCATCCACTGACCACACTCTGTGATTTTATGTGGCCTACCACTTGGTGGCTGAGTTGCTGTCATTCCCAACTATTTCCACTTTGTTATAATACCACTAACAGTTGACTGTGGAATATTTTATTTGTCATCTGTTTGTGTGTAGCACTTCAATCAGGTTGAGGTCTGGACTTTGGATCTACAGTATTTTTATGCAGAGATCAGAGCAGTTCATGAATCACCTAATGAATGGCCGGGTCCTGTGGCTGCAAAACAAGCCCAAATCATCACCCCTCCACCTCTGTTTTTGACATCTGGTATGAGGTGTTTGTGCTGATGGGCTGTGTTTGGTTTTTGCAAAACACGATGCTGTGCATTAGGCTCAAACACCTCCACTTTGGTCTCATCTGTCCCAAGGACATTGTTTCGTAGGTCTTGTGGTTTGTTCAGATGTAACCTTGCAAACCCAAGTGATGCTGTGATGTTCTTTTTAGAGTGAAGTCGTTTTTCTCCTGGCAACAACATACATTTACAATTTGCAGATTCTATTTGATTCAATTCTTGGCATTCAGAGTTTTTGGGTAAAGTAAGAAACTCTGTCATGTATAGTTTCTTACTGTAGTGACCTTTAATTATTAGACCGCCAGGGAACTGACACATCTGTTCTTTATGTGCTGCTCATCCACACATAAAGCAACGCCAAGAAAACCTTGAGGTTCACCCCGAGTTTGCACTAACCACTTGTCAGTGACTGTGTTAAACATGTGATACACTCTGGGGCCTGAAATATATGGACATGCAAACTGTACAGCTATTTGTTCTACTTCTGTGGCAATGACATGATAAACATCATCATACCAAGAGTGTACAAGAGAAAGGGAAAATGTGCATATACTTTTGTCCTTAAAGTGTATCTGATTATATCAGTGCTGATTAAATATTTCAGGCTGTTCAAACTGCCTGAGATATTATATTATTATATTTCTTTATCATTATATTTCTTTTTTATTTAAAGTTTGTTCCAAAGCACCTAAGAAGGTTGTGTCTGGTTCAAATCATTTGTGTGGCTTTTGTACATGTTTACTGTCCTTTACCCCAGTAAGCTACAGCATTTTAATGTAATCCATGCATCATGTAACCTTTGTTATTTTGTCACATCACTTTCTTCCCAAAACTGTGCACTCTAACCCGTGTTTACCTTGCAGGACGTTATCCAAAGCTAAAGCTATCTCTAAGCCTAAACAGAGCAGCCCTGGCAAAAGGTAATCTGAGAATGAAGTGGGGAAATTCAAGCTGTCTGCAAAGACCAACATACATGCTAATAACATCAGAGTAGCCAAAAACAAACCAAAATGTTGAATTTTCCCCTCTTCAATAATAGAAAAGCTAATAGATGAAATCAGATTCATTCTCTCCGGTATGCCCACTTGTCACGCACACGTGAATACTTACAGAGAATGACATACTGACATGAAAAAACAAAGTAGAATCAGGAAAACTTGAAATTTTCATGTCATAGATGTGCATGCACCACATATGTGCCTGTAATGTGCAAAATGTTCAAAGATGTTTTGATTGTAAGGAGCAGTTTAGTGTTGAAACACTGAAGAAATGCCGTGAGCTAAGATCTCCCAGCATTAACGAGAGGAGAGTCAGAGTACTTGAAGTCATCTCCAGCAGATCCCACATATTCTCTGTGGGGTTAAAGTCTGAAGTCAATGGTGGCCGATCCATATGAAAATGTCACCTTATGCTCCCTGAACCTCTCTTTCATAATTTGAGCCTGATGAATCCTGGTGTTGTCATCTTGGAATAGGCCCATGCCATGAGGGAAGAGAGATCAATTGATGAAACACCTGTTCATTCACATAGTCAGCAGACCTTGTTTTTTTGGGCACATAATGTTGGTGAACTTAGCCCTCCAATCCAGTGGGTTGTTTTTGGCACAGCATTATACAGAGACTCATATTCATCCTCTTATCAAGTTCTCAGTAAGACAGAGTGATGTGCATTTGCCCAACTGTGTCTTCATTGTGAACCCTAGTGATGCTTATAATCTTCATATGTGTGTTTTGCCCGTGCCTCTGCTCCCTCCAGGTTGTATTTGGAGCGTCAGAAGAACCACTTCCTGCTTCACTCTGTGGCATGTACGGGTACAGAGGTCCACCTGGCTGCCTGCCCGCTGGAGTTCAACAAGCCAAACAGCACGTCGTCCTGCCCGGGCGGCACGGCGGCTGTCGTGAGCTGCATGCCGGGTCCACTGTTCATGCAAAACAGCGGTTTGAAAAAGAAATTAAGAATTTCGGTAAAGCACTTTTTTGTGACATGATCGTAGACACCTGTTGGCACAGTTCAGTAATGTTGTGTCCTTTCTTTGTTTAGAGCAACGTGAGGCTGAAGGGAGGCGCCAGGTTAGGCGAGGGTCGGGTCGAGGTGCTGAAAGATAACGAATGGGGGACAGTGTGCGACGACCGCTGGAATCTGCAGTCAGCCAGTGTCGTCTGCAGGGAGCTCGGCTTCGGCAGCGCCAAGGAGGCTCTCACTGGTGCCCGCCTGGGACAAGGTGAAAGCCGATTTGAAAAATTGTACAGTAGTGAAAGTGATCATAAATGACAAACATATACTGTTACTGTGATCGCTCATTGCATAAACAGTTTCGGTCGTTTTAAACAGCTCACTGAATTCGATCGTGGTAGTGTAATAGGCTGCCACTGTTGCAACAGGTCAGTTTTTGATATTTGCATATTGTGTAAAAGGCACCAACGCTCCGCTGTCTCAGTAACCACTCAGCTCCGAAGCTCCTCTGCCGTTAACATGAGCACAAAAGCTGTGCGCCAGGAGCCAAGCAGCTCCTTTAGGTGTAATGTGGTCCATAATTTTTGATATACTTTATATAAAAGTTAGCTTTTCCCAGGTACCTAACTCACTTGAAGATGTTATTTATACAGTGATGTTAAAGAGATGAAAAACAGAAAAGATTTTTTATAAGACTGGTTACTGAAGCCTAGTGGTTTCTGTCTCTTTGCATTAAATCTCTGAACCCATCAGCTGAGGCAGGATGTGTTTATAACTTCAGTCACCAGCTGTCTGCCTCTGGCCTTCTTATCTGTCAGGTCATCTCTTCACCCCAAAGAACATTCCTACACAGAAGCCTCACTTGAAGGAATGTTATGCAGGGAGAAAGGAAAACTGAAGGAAGTATGCTTCATGCAGCTTCTTTGATTGAACTCAGCTGTACTGGATCCAGAGCAGCTCAGGATTCATCAGCTTTCTGGAACAGACTTCTGCACTGTGCTCGGACTTATGTCAGACCACCTCAGTGAGACATTCCTGAACGTCACTGAAGCCGGAAACGAGTGCTACTGAAGGAATTCCTTTCACAGGAATGACTTACTACAGTCACCTCATGGTCTGATGACTTGCAGTCATGGAGAGAGAATTTAGAAAGTAAATACCAAACAGGGTGGCGCTGACCGACATTATGAAATGAGCTGAGTATTCATTTCCAGAAGTAAACTATTCAGCACTGTATATATTTTGAAAGCCACACAAAAAGCGACTACTGTGCATGCCCTTTAATTCAGTGTATTGTAACATGTCAAATGCATTACAATAACCACCAGAAAGTTCAAAGAGCAGCGATTGTTTATTTGATTTGCTCTCATTTGTCGATGCGTCTGTCTCTTTGTCCAGGAATGGGTCCAATCTACATAAATGAGGTGAAGTGCCTTGGCCACGAGAAGTCCATCTGGGACTGCCCCTTTAAAAACATCACATCAGAGAACTGCCAGCACTCAGAGGACGCTGCTGTTCGCTGCAGTGTGCCTTACATGGGCCTCGAGAACTTGGTCAGACCTGAACCTTCTTACGAAAATGTTTGATTTTAAAGTTAATTTGAGTAATTGTTGTTGTTTTATATGGAATTTATGATTTTAGCAGTTAGGGCTACTTTTCCTAACAGGCTGAATGAATGTATCACATTTAAGTTTCTGTCCTCTACTGCACTAGGCGATAGGGAACAGGTTAAATAATGTTGTTTTACATTGTTTCTTTTAGTTTTTTCTCTGCCTATCAGTAGAAGCTGCTTTATTCTTCTCTCTTGTACAACAGTGTGAGATGTAGAACTAACAACAAGGACAATCTCAACCATAAACTCTTCTCTATTGCTGTCACAAAAAAAGTTCATCGGTCTGTTCCTCAGATGAAGGTTTACATTTCTCTGCATTACATTGGTTTCCTTGTTGAGTTGCTGAAAAAGCAGATGAAAAAAAATCTAAAATTCAGTTTGAGATGAGCTTTTTTTTCCTGACAGCAGTGACCTCTCCTTAAAACAGAGTATTTCTGGTATTTCACCAGATTATACTCCCCAGTATCTCCTGTAGATACACACAGACGGCGGGATAAAAACTTCAGAAAATATACAGTACCGGGCAAAAGTTTGCACACACTCAGAACTTTTGACTGGTACCGTATACTGTTATCAGATGAAACCTTCAGACTGTAGCCTTTAACAGAGTTTAACAGAAGTTCTACCCTTGAGTTTTTATAAAACCCCGGCCCTTGTGTATCTACGCTTTGCTTCGTGGTTCCTAACCCCTTGGTCCCACACAGATCCGAATCACAGGAGGACGAACTCGCTATGAGGGCCGTGTCGAGGTGCTGACCTCAGACCCTAACGGGACACAGAGCTGGGGTCTGATCTGTGGTGAGAACTGGACCACCAAGGAGGCCATGGTGGCCTGCAGGCAGCTGGGCTTGGGCTACGCCAACCAAGGCCTGCAAGTAGGTTATTAACACCTCCAAGGACAACATTCTGCAGCAGAGCAAATTGTTGCCTTTGTGACATATGGAAATATAACATACTGTCATGTACACCCAGTAGCATTTCATTTTAGTTTGTATTTAAGTCTTAATGTTGTTAAAAGGGAAGAAAGTACCTGTTCATTTAACTGTATCTGCCTGCTAGACTTCACATCAGCTTGATTGACCATGTAAGAGCTCAGTGATTCAAACAGACAGAAGCTCGATAATGATCCTGGGGTCAGCAGCGCTGTCAGAAATCAGCAGATTCTGTGGTGGCAGACCCAGCATTAAAATCAGTCTTCAGTTGGTCCACTGATCTATGGTTACTGCCAATTAGTTTGTTACTTTTTTACTCGTTATATCAAAAATCATCCGTTAATGTGGGAATCAAGCAGGATTGATCCATAGAAACTCTAAAATTTTAGCTGCGTAGGTCATGTTACCTAAAGGGGATTTACATTTTGTGTGTCTTTCCATCTTCTTTTGAGCACCACGGCTCTGTCACCATAAAGTCTGTAGTGTAGGAAACTCCAGATCCTCGAAAAATTCCAGCTGGTTTTCCGTTCCCGAGGTACTGGATCCAGCTTTTCTGGCAGCGGCTGCAGTGGTGTATTTATCGGCACGTAATCATGTGTCTGGCTCCGCAACTGAAGAGCACAGTTCAGCAGAGACACACAGAGGAGTGTAATATTTCAAATGGCCACTGAGTGTGTAGGCTTTTTATTCTTTTGTGCATAAATGCTCAAATATATAGAATTTTTAGTCATTACTCACACGTTGGTTAACATGTATAGATATGTTTGTAGAATATATTTGAGCATGCATTCAGTCACATATGACAGTATGTTATAACTTCCATATGGGTAGATGTTTCTTTCTCTGTATGGAAAAAACACTTCCTCACATGTGAGGTTCCTAATCCAGCTCATAACCGCTCGGCAAGAAGTTAAACGGTGACCTCATGTGGAAACCACGTCGATGTTTTCCTCGCCTAGAAATAACTAACCGAACTGCTGCTTCAACAACACGCTGGAGGACTTTATGTGAACACTGATGGGTTTAGCTCGGACAGTTCAGAGACAGGACAGGAAGTGTGTCCCCTCACTGACTCCCAGCAGGACAACTCCGCAGATCCGGATAGTGGGCGGCCGGAGCAGTTATGAGGGCCGGGTGGAGGTTCAGGTTGGGTCCAAGTGGGGCACAGTGTGCAGCACAGGCTGGACCACAAAGGAAGCCATGGTGGTTTGCAGGCAGCTAGGGCTCGGCTACTCCATGCATGCCATCACTGTAAGTAGGAATGAAGACTTAACCCACACCACAAGTGAAACATACACAGAAGTAATAACCGTTAAAAAGTTTTTAAAATTCTTGATTAGAATTAGAGCATGTTTTGTATATTAAATTAATTACTGTATATTATCAAAATGCTTTTGTCTTCTTTCTGTATAAACTGTAGCTCACAGAAATGCCTAAAAACTGACAATTATGATTAAACTGCACAACTGAACTGATTCCATTTAGAACTGGACAAAACCCAGTGAAGTTTTTTTCAGATATGTCACAGTGACGGCCATGAAGTGAACATTTCCAAACCTACAAAACCTACTTGTTAATGTCATGTAAGGATGGAAAACTGTACTTTGTAGAATCCAGTTTTGAAGATTGGATGTAAACAGTTTAGTTTAAAATGATATTCATGCAGAGGAATATCAGCTAAAGCTCTTGGTGCACCAGAACTTTAATCACAGCTCAACAGTAAGAAGAAAACCACAAGCAAAAATACAAAGGACTTCATCTTTAACTGCAGCAGTGAATGTAATTCTTTGGTGTCTGTCTCCCAGAATCAAAAATGACACTGTCCCAGAGGCAAAGGCACTCATTCCTGCACCCACAGAGCAAAGAACACAGGGTAGAGTTTGCTTTTTTATTCTGTGGCTGCTGCCAGATGTGCTTCCTCACTGGCTAAAGCAGAAAAACGACTGCAGAAAAGTGAACAAAAACACACTTACAAGGTTGGGATAATAAATTGTCCCTTGCAGATAATGAGGTAGATTTCCACTTTCAGCACTAAAGTGACACGTTTTCCAAAGACTGTCTGTTGCATATTGGAAGGGGGGGGGGGTCTCTGTAGCTTTGATAGCTGTAGCTTTGATATATAAGGATAAGTTTGATAGTCTATGGTGGCGTCTGAACAGAGTGATTATAAAGTCAGCGTTACACTGTGTCCTCATTCAGGAGCCAAACGTGAGTCATGAACATCTGCTTTTCAGAACGCAATAACACACTGAAGTCTTTCAGCTCTGTTTGTGATTTTGTCCTGAACGCCGCACTGTGTTTGTTTGTCTCTGCCTGTTTATTATTCCTCTTTAAGGAAACCTGGTACTGGGACAGCAGTAATGTGACAGACATGGTGATGAGCGGCGTGAAGTGCATGGGAAACGAGATGTCTCTGAGTCAGTGCCAGCATCACAAAAGTGTCAGCTGTCAGAAAGCGGCAGCAAAGTTTGCAGCGGGAGTGATCTGCTCCGAGAGTGAGTGGCAGAGACCGAAACAAAAGCTTTGTGTTGCTGCGTGATTGTTCACATTGTTGTGAATCAGCAGCAAAAGAGTGAACTTCTGCTGGCCCAAAGAAACTCTAGCTATGCTCTTGCATTAACACAAATACTTTCTGATATTTGAAGAACACGTAGTTGTGATGTGGCTGTATTACCAAAAAAAGATTAAGGAATATAAATCAATCCGAATCCTCCTCTTGTATCCAGCGGCCTCTGACCTCGTCCTGAACGCCTCTCTGGTTGAGGAGACGGTTTACATCGAGGATCGCCCTCTGCACATGCTCTACTGTGCTGCAGAGGAGGACTGCCTGTCTAAGTCTGCTGCAAAGGCCAACTGGCCGTACGGACACCGGCGCCTGCTGCGTTTCTCCTCTCAGATCCACAACATCGGCCGGGCTGACTTCAAGCCAAAGGCTGGACGGCACTCGTGGGTCTGGCACGCCTGTCACGGGTAATGTCACATTTTTTGAGGAAACCAGGTCTCTTATTTAAAAAAAAAAAAACAAAGCTAACATCAATATGTGATTAAATGATTAGAGATTCTTAAGGCATAGATACAAACCCCAAAACAAGTATTTAAATGAATCTAAGTTTTTGGAAGGAGAGTTATATTTAGAAAATCTCTTGTTTTTTGTTTGATTCTGCTTTAATAATGTAAAGATTTCTGAAGCTCTTGCCTCAATAACACTGACTCTAAAGTCTCAGTGGACAGGGAGAGAGTGTGAATAGTGTGTGTGTGAATTTCATTTAACCCCAGTCCCCATCTATGTTTCTGTTTAGTCTGTAAGCAACAAAAATGTGCTCAGACTAGCGGAAAGAAAGTGGGAAAAGCTGCTGGTGTCTGCTTCTCCGATAGCAGCAGAGGACAGATTGTGTTGATGCAACAACATGATTTGTTTGAACTGACTATTTACTGAAGGTTTAGGCGTCGGGGGTATGTGCTGACAGGAGTTAATATAGCTAATAAAAACATCAGTGTAAGAATGACCATCTAACTAGTGTATTGTTTCATCATTTTTCCAAATATACAACATGTCAGAAATTCCAGTAAAGTCATTTTAATATCATCACATAGACTTTCAGATTTAAACATATGATGTTTCAGGAGAGCTCGATGTCATTGTGTTACTAAATGATTTGTGTGGTCGGTCATCAAAGCGGTCAGTTTGGACACACTTTTAATATACATTTATATAATTTTTACATTTTCTTCTTTTTATATTAAATACAGCCACTACCACAGCATGGATATATTTACCCACTATGATTTGCTGAATGCCAACGGTACCAAAGTGGCAGAAGGACACAAAGCCAGTTTCTGTCTGGAAGACACCGACTGCCAAGAAGGTCAGTCTGAAGCACTTTGCTTTTTTAGTCTCAACAGTTTCCTCTGAATTCAGCAGAAAACTGGTTAATGAACGTTTGCACCTCTCGGCTGGTCTCACACATCTCACTGACTCCATCTCTTCATTTGTGATACTCAGGCATTTCTAAACGGTATGAGTGCGCCAATTTTGGTGATCAGGGCATCACCGTGGGCTGCTGGGATACTTACCGTCATGACATCGACTGTCAGTGGATTGACATCACAGACGTCAAACCTGGCAACTACATTATGCAGGTGAGCCTGTGGGGCTCAATTTGTCCAATCACGTTCATTAGGTTAAAGTGGAGTGGGGCTGATTTTAAGGTTTGTAATTTCTGTGTTATTATTATAGGCTGCTGTGATTAGGTGCTGTATAAACAAAATTGAACTGAATTTTATTGAAGATTCGGTGTCTAGAAATACTGAACCCCAAACACGGTTACATTCAGATTGATTGTTTCTGTTAGAGGATATGACTCTATTTCACAGCCCTTTGGCAGACTCAATCAATAAGTAATGAAGAGCTTTAACAGCTGAAAAACACATTGATGACTGGATTTGTAGATTAATAAAAGAACTTGACTGGCCTGCACAGAGTCCTGATCTCAACCCAACAGATCGCCTTTGGAATGAATTCGAGTGGAGACTGTGAGCCAGGCCTAATCATCCAACATCAGTGTCTGACTTCACTAATGTACTTCTGGAAGAATGGTCAAAAATTCCCATAAACACTCCTAAACCTGTGGAAATCTTTCCCAGAATAGTTGAAGCTCTTATAGCTGCAAAGGCTGGACCGACATCATATTAAACCCTGTGGTTTAAGAACAGGATGTTACTCTAATTCATGTGTGTGCAGACAGAATGAGAATGGTGTCTCTTATATTCCTCCTCTGCTCAGGTTGTGATCAATCCAAACTATGAAGTGGCTGAGAGCGACTTCACCAACAACGCCATGAAATGCAACTGCAAATATGATGGACATCGGATCTGGTTCCATAACTGCCACATTGGTAAGCAGCTGAAAACAGCAAGACTACCAGATTGTGCCAGAATGTACTTTTATTGGCATTTGTGACCACGTATTAATTATTTTATCTCCCTCCAGGGGATGCATTGAGCGAGGAGGCAGAGAGGAGATTTGAGAAATATCCTGGGCAGCTGAATAACAAGATTTCTTAATCACTACTAACTTCATAGCAATATAGAAACCAAAGTAGGGGGGCCTAATGAAAAACATACGCCTCACTAACTCAGAGAGACAAACCTTTTGTCTTCAGGTGCTAAAATGGATCACATATCTCACATATCTGATTTGTAGTCATTGAAGCATCGATGTGCGCTCTACATGTGAATTATCTTACTTGAATGTTCAAGTGGTAATTTTTCTCTGTAGTCTAAGGTGAGTGTGTGCTACATTTTTACTGCAAATGAAAATTTGACCGACCTTCTGTATTCTGTTCCAAGTTGTGAGTGATGTGGTTTTTTTTGTTTTTGTTAGTTTTTTATGAACATAAAGAGAAAAGCTTCAAGGTTTGGGGGAATTTTTTTTAGCTTTCAGCTGTCTTGTTTACAGAGATGGTTTTACACATCTTGTTTAAATAATAAGAGCAGCCTTCATGTTTACAGTATTTTGTGAATGTATTTATTGCCAATATTGAGGTACTAAAGGCAAATACTGGTTTGATAAAATGTATTTTAAGTTCTTTGGAACCAGTCTGAAGCCATTTTTAGCATTAGTGTGCGTGCTTACTTTAACTTTCAGATAGATTCCTGGGCAAAGGCAAAAAAAGGAGCTACAGTTACAGTTTAGATTTGCTGTATGTATTTTGATGTAATCACACCTGCTGCACCAAATAAAACAAAGTCTGAGAGACTCATTTGACCAGAAATGACTCATTGTCACATTGTTGAAGCTGTAAAGCAGCAGTTTTCGGTGCCTGCAAACACAGCCTGCTACTGGTTCAGCCACAGAGGGGAACATACTTCGGTGTTGCAGAAATAGCTGGTCTCTACTATTGTATCATGCTGGTATATTTACTTTTCCTGCATTTTTTTTGTGCTGACCTGGTCCACTGCTCCAAGGTATGAACAGAACAATAGCACTTTTGTTTTGGTTCCTTGCACTGAGCCAGCAGCTGGCTGCACAAATCCAACAACGACCTACTGCTGTGGTAAAGAGTCAGAAAAACTCAGATTATGATGAAATATTTTGATTTAGTAAATTGTCTGTTAGTCTAAACTTGCGTTATAAAGACCATCCCTAGATTTTCCATGTCAACCCCCCACCCCAACACACATTGTCATACTGGGGCAGGCTGATGTTCTCCTGAGTAATCAGAACAGCTACTGTGTAGAGTTGGATGCCACCCAGAGGGCTGCAGCTTAAAGTGCAAGACTACAGGACAAGATTGTGATGTAATAACATCCTGTTCCCTATTATAGGCCGATCTCCAACCTTCCTTTTCGCTCAGAAATCCCTGAAAGAGAAGTTATAAAGCATCTGACTGATGATCTGCAGAAGAATGGCTTATCTGAAGAGTTTCAGAATTCATCACAGTACAGAAACAGCATTAGTGAAGGTTACAAATGATCTTCTCATGGCCTCTCACAGTGGGTAAACAGCACTGGCCATCTAAGAAGCAGCTGCTGCAAATAATTCAGCCTTTGCACCCAAACAGGAAATGTGATGCTAATCACAGGACATTAAAAAACAAGATCATTTTGCTCAAATTGTTTAATTGATGTTTGAATTTAAAAGCTGAATTTCTTGGTCTTTGTTTTTTGGTTGCTGTTTCAATTCAGTTACATTTTTTAAAATCTGGGTTCTGCATCGTTTGATGATATTTAAAGGTCATGCTGAGAGATCCGTGCTTTGGATGTTCACCCTACACATGTGCTTCAGTATCAGAGAAATGAGATCCATCACAAGCCTGAAGCCAACTTGATCAAAATAAGAACTCAAGAGAGGAAAACTCTTTCAAAGTTATTGATCTAAATTTGTTTGTGGAAGAAAAACAAGATGAGACAAGATAAGACAATTTAGCTCCAATTGTTTTATTAATGTTTTTATTTTCTTTGTTCTTTGGCTGCTGTTTCTTGGTTCTGCTCAATCCAATTCAATTTCACTTATATAGCCCCAAATCACAACCAACATTATGCTATGTTGATGTGATTCTTATTGTTCTGACTGTTGGGTTTTCTCTGTAATTATTGTAGGGTCTTTACAATGTAAAGCACCTTGAGGCAGGCACTTTCTATTGTAAAGGAACAACCCTACAATAATTATCCTACAGTCATTACAGAGAAAACCCAACAGTCAGAACAACCCCTATGAGCAAGCACGTGGCGACAGTGGGAAGGAAAAACTCCCTTTCAAAGGAAGACACCTCCAGCAGAACTGGGCTCAGGGAGGGGCAGCCATCTGCTGCGACTGTTTGGGGCTAATTGTTGGCTTGATGTTAATTCTTTGGTGGTACAGAAATTGGTTGGATTGAGTTCAGAGATCACAGCGATGGTCCTTCAGGATCTTTTGAACAGCCGGACGAATCGCTTCCACAAAGATCTCCTCTTTGTTTTTTTCTGAGCCTGCTCTAAAATTTGGACTTGGCTCATTAAGTCAGCTATGATTTTATCTTTCTGTTCCATATTGTCTTCAATGGACTGCTTGAGTGTTGTTAGAGCTGCCTGGATGGAGGACCTTTCCTGGCGCCATTTTGATCTTTCCTTTTCTAGGTCTTCCTGGGCCTTCATGGCTGCTGCTTTGATGATTGATGTTGCTTCGCTGTGCTCGGCCAGGAGACGTGACCCGTCCTGCTTCCTCTGATGTTTTTCCTCCTCAAGTTTGGTTTGTACCTGGGTCAGCTCTTCCTGAAGTCTCTTAGTTTCTGCAAGCTGTTGTGCTAAGAGCTTCTGGGTTTGGATTTTCTCTTCTTTTTCGTTGCTGACAGCTGCTTCCAGGTGTTCAATGTTCAGTGAAGCACCTGTGCACTTCCTGTGTTTGTCAGAAACTGCCTTTGCTTGTTCTGCCTCTACTCTCACAGTTTCAAGCTTTGCCTTCAACTGCTCTCTTTCTTTGAGCAAGGCAGCGTTTTGTGCTTCTAGCTGCACCAGCTTTCTTCCCTTTTTGTCCAGCCGATGTCTTTTCTGTGAGCCAGAGGTCC
>VOQJ01032666.1:6489-17594 GCA_015052665.1 Apistogramma diplotaenia
AAAAAAACAGGTTACCGGTTTGAAAAAAAAAAAAAAAAAACAGAGACCAATGACATGTTAAAAATAGAAACAGCCAAATAGTAAATAACACCAGTCAAGTTCAAGAAAGTCACTTCTCAATTTTGAGTTCCTTGAATATTTCTGGTCACTGGTCAGTGAAACCACTGTCTTTTTTTTTTAGAACAAATGTGCTGAGTGAGATTGCTGTGCTTTTGTCAGAGAAACTCATATTGATAAAAAAAAAGTAGATGCTTTATGATGGAATCCATATGTTTTTAAAAAATCTAAAGAGCATTAGGTTAGGGATGCACCAATCTGGGCCATGGTGCTGCCCAATATTTGACTTGTTTACTAACATTTCAGCAGATAAGACTGATTTTTATTTGCAGTTTCCCATCAGTTGTGTGGTCCTTATAACTGGCATCCAATTTCATTATTTGCATGACGGAATGTGTAATAGTGTGAATAACAGCTGAAGGTTATTTGCTGGTTAAAAGTGATGATTTCTTTGCAATGATTCAAGCCTTTTCACCTCTGCTTAATAAACAACTGAACAAAATTAAGCTCTTGCTGCTTAGTTAGGTTACACATGCATTCAGCTTGAGGACCACTCTGGGCCCAGGAATTTATAGCAATACTTACTGTAATTCCAATAGAGCAATATATTGAGTTGCCCGTAAATAAGCCAGTTCTTTATCATTTCAAGCAGTGCAGTGCATGGCCACATCAGCTAGAAGCTCACATATTTACAGAGGGTTATTTCTCTAAATTCATTTCATCATCTTCCTGGTCAATTTATAACACCTTGGCACACAATGTCATTACTCCCAAGGTGGCAACACAGTAAAGAGTGTTACCAACTTACTTCACAAAAGCTTTTAAATTTTTCTCATAATTGTTTTGAATATCAAACATATTTTGCCAGTGAGGAATCAATTTGTGTGCTTCTGGCTTCTTGGGTTTGCTTTGCTTTTTTTATCCCAATGCATTTTTCACGAGAGTAAACAAACATGAATAATAAAAGGCAAAAAAAAGCAACTGTTGCTTAGCTGAGTGAAATTAGCATTTGATTTTACACAAAGTCAAAATAAAAGAAGGTGGCTTTAACTGTATGACAGAGTGAAGCCTGCTAGACTAAAAATGTCAACATGTTTTTAAACAAAGATTACGAAATTCCTTAAAAACACATGGAGACAGGCAATGAGAGAAGTTAACTTTGGCACGAGGAGGACTCTCACATAAATAACAAGAAGATCTGGCTCGCCCTGTTTTGGTTCTGTACAGAATCAAAAATAACCAGAAAATAACTCACCTGAGCTCCATCCCTCAGCTTGAGGATGCACTCCATGGTGTTGATGGTGATAACTACAGGCTCTGAGCCCAGCTTGGTCCAAGGTACATGGATACGTAGCTCATGGATATGACCACTCATGAATGTAAAGGGCAGCTTCAGCTCCTATAAATATCAGAATCAGAATCAGAAGAATTTTATTGCCTAATGAGTGAAACAGTTCACAACATTAGGAAATTCCTTCGGTACTTGGTGCTGTCGTGCAGAAAACAAGTAATACTAAACAGTTAAGACATAATAAACTATACAGGAGGAAATAAGCTTAAGATATAACTCCAATAGTATGTACATAATGTGCAGTGATAAGTGCAGTGATCAGTGCTAAAGCTGAGGTAGAGAATGGTCAGGTGTTTTTATGGAGGGTGGTGGTAACAGTCTTAGACAAAACACAACAGACAGCTATAGAAAAATAACACTAGAATAATATGGACATAGGTGGCAATATGACGCAGGGGCTTCGAGAACACTTCATCCATCCATCTTCCAAACAGCTCTTTGAAGGTAATATTTGAAGATGAGCAGATAGTAAAAACAAGAGCTGCAAGATTGCATACTGGTCACGCTTTTAACAAAATAAGTCAGATATTCACAGAGGCAGGCGAATTGCTGTTCTGCATCTTGAACTACTCTGTGTGAGAATGAGTCCCATGAAACCAAGCTGCCTACACACAGGCTTCACATGCTTTCTCTGCAAGTCTGAGCCAAAAAAATTAAAAGTCAAACATTTTTCTGAGAAAAAGCTGTGATGGATTTAAAGTATGTCTGCTCAATAACCCCCACAATGTTTCACCAAATATTATATTAAGATGATCTCAGATTGCACATTTGAGAGGAGGTGCTGTCCAAATGAAATGGAATAAAATAAATGCAAAGGTAGGACAATTTCCAAAGTTTTGACATAGCATTACATACAAATCTCTATCCTAACACAATTCCCACTGTCAGATAGCTTAAAGCTGGTTCCAATAAGAACTTTCATCGCAATCCCTGTTGGGTTACGCAGTGTTTTGGTCTGCTCTTCAGCAGCAGTCAGAACCCGCTCAAAAGAAAAGAAAATCCTTTAACTGGTGGCAGATTGATCTAATCCATACATGACAAGAGCAAAAAAGAACACTGTCAAAATAATACTGCAGAGCAAAATATCAAAGTAAATCTAGTAAAATTCCTCTGAAATGACAGCAAAGAGATGCTGTTAGTGCTTGGCTAAACAGCACTGTAGCGTTTTCCTTTACTCTAGTCAAGGCAATACAATGAGGAATAGCTGTAGACATGACATGACAACATCTTTTGTATCTTATATATACTGCATGAAAAAAAATCAACAAACTTGCTTGCACTAAGTAAAATACAAAAATATTCATTGTAACAAGCCCTGCCTTGGTCTTCTGAAAAGCCCAACAAAGCAAAAGTTATATTTAAGTTATACCTGCTCCAGTACATCCAGCTTCAGGTCCAACTTGCTGAGCACCACATCTCCTCCCCAAAGAGAGAGCTGCAGGTCAGACGGCTTCAGATTCTTAATGTACTTGTTTACATAGCTCATCAGGAGCGGTGTGACATAAGACTCCAACATCTTGTCCCTGTGCTGTATATAACAGAATAGAATGCCTTTATTGTCAATATACAGATGTACAATGAGATTGGATTTTGTCCAATGTATAGACAATGGACAAAAAAACAAAAAACTGTAATGTAATGTTAACATCCTTTATATAGTTTAGTCACATTTAAATAACTCTACTTCTAAGCCAATTACAGAGAACAGGCATTTTTTAGAGTCTTTTTGTTATATAATAACATAAAAGCACCATTCATAATAGCTGACTTAAAATTCAGGTGAGTCACTTCTAAACCAGCAGTTGTGTAGTAGATAACGGGATTAAGGATTGGCGCGCGCACGCACGCACACGCACATATATAAGCTACACCTGAACTTCTCCTACTATGACAGGTCAAAATATAACATTGCAAGCTCACATCCAACCTACAGACTGTGGAAGTACTGACCCCCAGAAGCCAGAAGCTAATCTTCAGCATTTCTTCTAACAATTCAACAAACTGATGTGGTTATAAGCACCAAGCCGGATTTAACTGGCACTCTTATTCGGCCTTAAAGACATAAACGCCATATTTGCATGCAATAACTAATCAGATTATGCTGACTATAGAACAGCTGTCAAAATTTTGGTTAATATTTACACTTACTGAGATGGAAAATTAGTCCTAATCACGCTCGTTTCACGCGCACGAAAATTTATCTTAGCCTTTCATAAATTATGGATATCAGCGCCTCTACACTCAAGTGGTTTAACGTTAAATTAAATTCACCGAAATGTCTAGCCTACTTGCTAAAGTGGCTCCATGCCACTCAACGGGAAAGCCCAGCCGTAAATAGCTAGTCCATGAGCAAATTCATTGCACTCTAACTAAAAATAACTTCCACAGCGACGCTGTGTCGTACCATATCTTAAGAAATTTAACTTAATGTGGAGCAGTTATCGATGGTAGCTCTTCTCTGCTGTCATTTAAGCTACAGACACCACAGCAGCGAAGCAAAGAAGCTAAGCTACATGCTTAGAAGAAGTCGCCATAACTTCGCTTCAGCTGGCTAAACTGAATGCTCACAAGTAAAACAGAAAAAAGCCCTACTTACCTGACTCCCACTTGTACTCCAGTGACTTTTTCTCAAATTCAGCGTTTAATAAAAGATGTTCATCCCGTTAACTAACGTTAGCCACATCGCTAAACTGCAACAGCCCATACGTCATCAGTAAACACCAACGCGGCTTCCGTATGACTTGTGCTACATTTTTTCAGTCGGAAATTTGGGTTTCACAGTTCACTTCACATTCACAACGTAAAAACAAAAGTGACACCCAAGAAATTTCTTGTGATTTCTGATTACCTGATACACATTATCTTTATCCGATAAAGTAGCCTTTAAATAGCAAGCAGTTGTGATCTTTATTTATATTGAAATTAACATGTGTTTACAAGTCCGCACTGTGTAAGAAGTACATGAAGGCACATCTTCAAGTAATCGTCGTCATCCCGTCAGCACGCCCCTATCCCTTTTAAGGTTCGGACGCTCACCTTTGCTAAACCAACGACCGAGTGAACCTCACAGTGGACAACTGCTCAGTAGTGAGTGTGTATGCTGTTATTGCTTGATTTTTTTTAAATATCATGTAACAAAAGACTGTAAGTATGTCGTACATTGTTGTAACTTATAAGAGGTCCCATTTCCAACGTCTGGGACCTGGGATCAATGAACGTGAATATAAGAAAGTTAAAAGATAATTATCTTTGCATGTCACATAGGGAACCTGAGTGGATTTTAATCATCTTATTCTGAGCCTGAACTCATTATAAATTTAAGGGAACTGCCACATTAACAAATAACCTACATCTGGAGGTTCGGTGAAATGTCCCAAAGCACACCTACTGTGACATGATATATGTGATCATACTTGGAACTAAAAATGCAGAAGAATACACCACAGATAACAAAAATAAACTAAAATGTAAATAGTTTCTGTATTTCATGGGTCTCTTTTTCAGGGTCACTGCTTATCTTTGAGACATAAAACGTAATAATGTCACTGGACAGTTATTGGAAGTATATAAAACCAAGGGTTAGTGTCCATCTTCACTTCACTCTCACTTGAACACCTTTACTGAGAAATGACCTTACACGTTGTTGCGTCCAAGAAGTTCTTTGACAATCTGTGAAGTTTCTTTCTCAGCAGTTTTTTTAAAGGTATTTATTTAGTTGTAATGTTGATTTATGATGCTCCGGAGGGATTTTAATTGCCTGGGTGGGCAATCCTGTAATAATTAGAGTGAACAACAGTCTTCATAAACTACAAGAGCAAATTCAGATGACAGCACAGTTTCGAAGGCTGAAGGACAAAAATGCAACCTCACGCGGCTGTGTTTATTTCACGTCTTTAGTAGTTCACTGAATTTGTTTATTTGTTTGTATAAATAGCCTGTCTCTGAGATTTGACCTTGATCTGTCATTTATCGTGGCGAAACTTAAAAAAAAAAATGTCTGTCACAGGCTATGAAGATATGAAGTCAGAGCAGAGGAGCCTAGTGGCCTTTATTCAGGGCAGTCCCTTCTCCGCCGTAAAACTCCCTGAGGACACAGTCCACATAGGTCGGTCACGGACGACCATCGCCCTGTGACTGGCCACTCTGTGCCAGCTCTGCGTGCATGCGTGCATGCGTGCATACGTGATCAAGCGCGCACCCCCAGTGACTGTTACAATTCTGAAGTCATTTATGGTTCATTCTGCTCTAAATTAAGATCTAAATATTTGATATCAAATTATCACACTTCTTCTCGCGCCTGGCAAGACTGAGTTTAGAATAATTCAGCTGACCGAGACCACCAGGCTGAATCTTAAATGTAATAGAAACCAACACACTGTGCCACTGAATGCAATGTGCTCCTGAAAGCCAGAGATAAATTGCAAACTGAAAACTCTTCTGCTGGCGTTCATCATGTAGGATGTGATCCACGTGAGCAGCTCAAATTGTTCCACGAGGGTGTTCCAGTTTAGGCTCCGAAAGATTAACTTCAGGTAAAATAAATAAATACATTTAATTATATTTGCTGGTTATTTACAGCTTTCCCACGGGTCAAGGTTTAAACAGGGTCGAATAAAAACTTCTTCACGGTGGCTAAACAGCTCGAGCACGTACAGAATATTAATTTAAAGGGAGACTCAAATGGCAGCAAATTCACTTAAATGTAAATTTTCTAATTTTGTTAAAGATATAGTGCATTTTTTATTATTAGTCGGGTCATGCATTATCTCATGACGTTATGAACAGGCGTCGAAATAATTTTTTGTTGATTCAAACGGATTAGAATTGGTTTAATAAGCAAATTAGTTTATTACAAAATAATATAAATTTGGAAAAATACCGTGGCAAACAATAACTAGCAATAAAATTATTATTATTATTGTTATTACATATGTCATCTTTTTATTGTTGAAGTTTTGAAGTTTTCATCTTAATGTTTCAGTGATTAATTATGTTTTTATGTGTTTGTCAAACAGCTCAAATATTTTTCCCCTTCTTTTTAATTTTTTTATGAGCTCGCTGGAGACGTGGTACTTTCTTGCCTTTCCATTTAGAAAATAATTAGGAAAATCCTAGCCCGCAGTGCGCAATAAAGCGGGCCTTAGTTAATGGCCTTTCAGCAGCAATGAACGCAGTTTTAAATCTCCTGTTGTTATTATAACCACTTGTTCCAGACCCTATTTTCAAGCCCATTAGGAATAAATGCTACTTTTTCGTGCAATTAATTGCGCCGTCAGGTGAAAATCAAGTTTCAGGCGAGCAGTCAGTAGCCAGTGCTGGCTCTTGAAATCAGGACACAAAGGGCCTGAAGGCCAGATAACACAGAGACACAGAGATGAGGAGATGGTAAGAGGGAGAGAATCTCACCTCGTCTTCACCAAATGATTAAAAAAATGATTATAGACCAGCTCATCCGGTTACAGGCCGCAGCCTTGATGGTTAATCAGTGGTCGGTCAAAGTTTAGTTGGATGAAATCCAAATCTTGGTGGGTTATTCGGT
Source organism: Apistogramma diplotaenia (assembly GCA_015052665.1). Lineage (NCBI taxonomy): Eukaryota > Metazoa > Chordata > Actinopteri > Cichliformes > Cichlidae > Apistogramma > Apistogramma diplotaenia. Next base: position 13,437 of record VOQJ01032666.1, read on the forward strand.
ATCTCTACACAAAATCTAAACCACAGTTCTCCAAAGCGCTCTCCGTTTATGCTCAAGCTTGGGGCTATTTGTTATAAGGATGTGATAATTATTCTTTATATTATTATTATTATTACTTTAAATCAAATGTAGGCTCAGAAAATCAGCTTGGAGAGTCGTGTAAAGTGTATTACATGCGTGTATTACATGCCAGCAGCTGAGTAAGTGTAAGATCTAACACAACAGGTTCTAAAAACATTTTTGAACCACAATCTGAAAACAGACACACGTCTCTGTTCACCTGCGTTAAAACGCCTTCTTAGCGCTGAGGTTTTGCAGCTATGATATCAGAGGCGATCGAGATAAAGACATGTGATAATGCTGTTAATGCGGCTAATATAATACTAATCAGCCTCTGCAGGACAGCCCAAGATAATAATGGAGGCTAATATTTCTGAGACGCGCAAACACTCAGAGGTGGTTGGCAGGTAGTGCGTAATGGTTGTCCGTTACACGGTCATAACTTTTATTTGAAAAAAATCATTGTAAACTTTATGATCAGTTATCACTCAGGGTGGCACTTACGATTGTGCCTATGACATTATTTTCTTTTTCGGGAGATTTAAACTGCTAATGACGTCCTCGGGGCTTTCTGTCACATCATGCTCTCTGCTAACTGACATTCACTCTGCTGATCTGCTGTAAAAAGCTCAACAGGTCCGCCACATAAGCTCTCACAGCCTGCAGGTTGTAAACATAAAAACTATTAAAATGATGGCCGTGGTAAAAAAGCTTCATCTATATATTGCTTTATGGATATACGTATCTGTATGTTTTGTGGTGCTGAAAACATGGAATAAAAACAGGGGAAAAATCCAAATGTATCATGGAAATATTTATTTCTAAAATACAATTTAACATACTTTAAACTTATGACTGTTTTTTGACAACTTTACCATTTCAAGGTCAGAAAAGAACATTTAAAAAAACAACAACAACAACAACAACAACAACAACATTATGTACACTTGATATTTACACGTGGTGTGAAAGTTGGATACGGCCGTGGCTCCGCTGCTGATCCACTTGAGGTGCAATCAAATCCCAGTCTAAAATGTGCTGAAGTAAACATGTCCTCATTTGGAGATTGTCCTTGAACCAAAAAAAAAATGTCGATGATTTGTCTTTCTGCATTTTGTCCATTGATAGTTTGTTTCTCCAGGCTAGTAGTCCTGATGTGGGCTGTGCGTCAAACTGTGCCGTCGCAAGTCACAGTTGCGCCGAAACACCTTTCCGCAGCGGCCACAGCTGTAGGGCTTGATGTCTGTATGGGTGAGAAGGTGAGTTTTCAGGTTACTTCTTTGATTAAAGGTTCTTCCGCATGTGGGGCATTTGTGTGGAGACTCCTGTTTAGATTTAAAGCAAGCAAAGGATTATTCCCTTTAATTGGATAGAAGGTCTATTAAATAAATCTTTCAGTCATCTGATAAATCCACTGTTCTGTCAGTTCTAATTTACTGGTTTGCATCATATCTTTACTTTTTCTGTGGATCTCTCACTCATATTTTTGTTTTCATTTAGTGATAGGTCAAAGGTAGTTTTTTTTTTTTTGTGAGACGTATTCCACCCCATGCATGCAGTAGACAGGTAAATTATGATCAGAGCGCATCACGCGATAAAGGTCACGTTAATATTCTGAGCTTACCTGCATGTGTAAGGTTTTATGGACGGCTAGAGTTCGAGACTGACAGAATCCCTTCCCACATTCTTGACATTTGAATGGTTTTTCCTTGGAGTGGATGTATCTGTAAAACAGAAATGACACTTCATCAATGCCTGCTCATGCATGGAGTAGCTTGTAGATGTTACAAACCACACAGTCGAAAATCTCCACTGTGCAAACTATGAATGTCCAACCTAATGCTGAAAAGTGCTTTAGCGCCCTCATGGAGAACATTTTGGTAACAGACCTGCCTGTATTTTATAACAAAATCACTGCTATGCTTTTAGTGTCCAGTTCTGAAGAGGTCATTGACTTAAAGGGAGATATCTGGGATTTAAAATCACAAGTCATGAATGCTGCTGGGAACTGCTGACCCCCCTCCTAACCCAGTGGGCATAATATCCCATAAATCTGTCTTACCTGTGATCTCTGAGATGGTCTTGTCTTCTGAATGCCTTGTGACAAATATCACAAGTATAGGGGCGCTCATCCGTGTGGGTCCTCTCGTGGATTAAGAGGTTGTAGGACTTGGTAAAATGCCTGCCGCAGAACTTACAAATAAATTCCTTTTTAGTCTTGGATGGGAGTCTGCCCCTGGTGGGTTTTCTGTCCGGGGACAGCTTGCTCAACTCGGAGATGGTTCCCCCTAGTCCCGATGCCAACTTTGCCAGATCCGCAGCTTTCGGCGGGTCCTCCTGTGTGGCAGCGAGCGCCAGGTTCGCGAAGTCAAACCTCGGCCTGTCCTTTTGCAGCGAGGGGACGCCGTGCGCAACTGCGGCTTGTTTCGGATGGAATAGCTGCGCCGCGGCTGTGAAGGGCAATGCTGGGAAGGGAATCCGAGGGTCCACCAGACCCTGGGCGGCTGCCGTGATCGTCGACCTCAGTCCTTGCATGTGTGGGTAGCCAAGAGTCCAGTGGTTCATGTGCATGGTTTGCACCGCGCTGAGGCCGTACAGTCCCTGCAGCTGGTCAGCGGGGAAAGTGTTGACGGCCTGCAGGAAGGAATAGTTTGTGAGCTGCAGGGCCGGGTGCAGGGGGATCGGAGCGTGCAGGGCTTTGCTCGCCATCTCGGCTCAGACCTCTGCAGAAGACACGGTGATAACCCTGAGGAGATAAAAAAAAAAAAATACCGGACAATAAGTGTTGTGTGTTAATGCCAAGGACCGGTTTTAAGGTGGAAAGAAGAACAGAGAAATGTGACCTCTCAGTTACCGGTTATGAGACTAATTCCACCTGTTTGCATATAAACAATTTGAAGAATTCTTTAATTTTCTATTTATTGCAACTTATCACTATTCTGCTAACCTCACACAAATATATCCACTCGCAAAGGAGATTATTTCCCATGCTTGTAAATCTAATTTGGGCACATATAATTAATGACATTTTTTTTACACCTAGCACAACGTGAAGGAGCTGATAAATAAAACGAACAGGTTAATGCTCAGAAGGATTATTCTATATCACCCTGTTCTTCACTGCTTATAATATCTAAGCGTCTGTTTTGCATAAGCGAAACCACCGAGGAAATATAAAAATAGAGATTGTCCCTCGAAACGGAGATGCGCTTCAAATCAAATTTACGAAACAAATTAGTCATCGAAAGTATAATTAAATCAAGTGGGTGTAAAACAACTCATATGGCATCGATTAGCACTGTAAATTACAATTTCAGATCACACTGAATGCAGCACTAAATCTCGTGCGAGGTAATTAGAGAGCACAGCTTGGTGTTTTACTTTTGTTTTCTTCTTTTTATAAACTTTTTTTTTGTACAGTTGTTGTTACTATTTCACAATGAAAACAAACGTAAGCAGCCTGGATTTGTCTGAGTCTGAAATTTTGCCAGAACACACCAAATATGTTATTAAGTGAAGGAGCACGAGTCAGAGCTAAACATCCACGCTATTTTCTCCGCTGGAAATGCACGCGCTGTCATTTTTATGTTGGAAGAGTTCATTTTATATTATTTTTCTTTCTTCTTTTAGGTCTTTAATGTGACATTAGCGTATTTATTTATTTTTTTACATTAACTTTCCCCCCCTCCCCTCCGTCCCTGCTTGGCGAGGCAGCGGTGCAGCCTGTGACCCCTGTGCATTTAACCTGCATTTCAAAAGAATAATGTTTGCCTTAAATAAAAGCAGAGGCGGACTCCCTCTACTGTTTAGGACAAATGAGGTGAGCTGACAGTGTAAGAATTGGCCTGGTTCCGTGTTTGTGGAGATGACAAGTTATGTTTTCCCACACAGAAAAAGGTCCACCGTGGAAGTTCAAGGCTCCAGATGGTGGACGCGGGACTGGCGATAGGCCAGTGGTGCCGACCTTTAGATACGATCAAGCAAAATAAGAAAAACGAGCTGTGTTTAGATAGTAAAACAACGAGCTGGCGTGTCCCGTTTTTTTTTTTTTTTGGACACATCAAGCCAAGTCATATTTTAACAAAATATGTCAGAAGC
>VOQJ01032666.1:26754-40119 GCA_015052665.1 Apistogramma diplotaenia
AGGGGTTTATAATGTTTATGAGAAATGGGGGGGAGGGGGGTTTTTGGGGAAGGGGGTGTGTGTGTGTGTGCGTGTGTGTGTGTGTGTGTGGGGGGGGGGGTCTCCTGGGCAGCTGTGGATATTGGCAGGTTGCACGACTCCACCAAACTAGTCCTGGGGAGGTCCCAATGACCTGTTTTATACCAACACTGGTGCTTTGTCGTAAAACCAGGGGGAAGTCGAGTCACAACTTGAGTATTTGTTTGAAGTTGATGGAAAAAGTCCTCCTGTGGCAAGACCGAGTGAGTGTTGTGTGCTGCTGTGTCTGATGGGAGTGGAAATGTGCAGAAAAACCAGCAACTGTGTCCTTACACAGGCTTTAGATTGGTGCCCAGGTTCTGGTAAAATACTCCTAATACCACCGAGGAAAGAGAACTGCATTCCCCCTCTTACTCTTTTGGATGGAAACAGTTTCTTGTCACTGGTGTTTGAATGCTGTAATTGGACGTTGAGGGGCTTGCAGAGAGAGGTGTGATCTCGTGTTAAAACTGCTCACAAATCACATATTTCCCACATCTGTGGAGGTTCGCGCTCGGGCTTTAGCAAACGTCCAGCCGTGCCATGCTTATTGCTGCTCCATTCGAAAATCACATTGTGCTCTCCTGAACGAGACAGGTGAAGAAAACTGTCAGTGTGTTTCCACAGATTTAATATTTCCTAAAAGCCTTGAATTTTACCTGTCACTGCAACAAAAAAAGAATGTGTCTTTGCATATGCGCTGGGTGTCAGAGTGATGGATGGTGTAAGTGTGTTCCAGGATTATGTTTTATGAAAGTTAAAGGGCCCTGGGGTTGGTCTGTGAAGCACATAATCTCAGTCGAAGTGCTCAGCTGGATGAACCAAGGCTTTATTATTAAACACCTACGAGAGGGCCTAGAGCTGGTGGAGGACCCCGAATATCCAACTTAACACTCTGGACGCTCTCATCACACGCCCTTGCCATTTGGGCATGAAATCGAAATGCTTCTCAAGAATTCATTTACTACTAAGCATGAAATAGGAACTGCATTAATAGGCATTGATAGATTTGAAAGTGCACTCTTTGACACCCTTTAAATATTCTGTCATTTTTTTCCCCCTTGAGCTGTCCTTTCTTATCTTTTTTTTTTTTTGCTTTTCATAAAGCGAGTTTTATCTTTGAAGTGAGAGTATTAAAAAAAGGGGGGTAATACTTTTGGCAATAAGTTTCAGATTTGATGGCACAAGTGAGAACTGGCTATAAATGATGTGGTATTGATTTCACATGTGGTGTGGAACTACCAGCAGCAGAAGGGAAAAGGGAATGCAGTCCCTGGGATGTTCATGGAGGACTTGCTGCTAGAGGCTCTAGGGGCCCAGAGCTTGGTTCCACTGCTCTGGGAGCCGTTAAAAATACCATAAAAGGTCCATATCCACAATTACTCTGACTTTTTAGATTTATAAATCTTTGTTAATGCTCATGGTAGACGCATTACTGGTTTAAACATGGAAATCGATTGCTGCTCCCCTGGTAACAGTGCACTTGGTAATTATAAATGATCCCATAAAGGCAACAGATTTTTATAGAATCTGGCACAGTAGATTTGGTAGTACAAGGTGACCTGCACAGGTCAGTTGAAAGGGAGGTTGTGCACGACTTTATTCTACTGTAACAATGATGCGGCGGAGATATTAAAACACCTTTGAGCCTGCCAATTTAAGAGTAAATAAATACATAAATATATAAAAAAAAGTATCACATATGAACCCACAGATGATTATCACCCACCTGTGCAGCTCACCTTGGGCCTATGGAACGTTAGCATCTGCAGCTTATTATTTATTCATGCGTTCAATGTTTCGGCCAAACCTTTGCTGCATGACTTGCTTGTTACCAGAGAGGTGCTTTTCCCTCTGGTGTATGTGGCTATTGCAGGTTGAAAAATGATCACCCTTGTCTGTCATATGTGCTGCACAGGGAAGAGAAGGCTCCTCAGGTTAAGGCTCTTCCTTAGAGGGGCTTGCAATGTAGGCTTTTGCTGTATGGCAGCACATGTAAGTTTGTGAAGCTGCAGCTGGCCTGGACTGGGAAGCTGGAAATGTTTACCATGGTCCACATGGCTAATTTGTGTGTTTTTATTTAGCTGTTGTGTATCTGGGACTTTTGGTTGGGGTTGATGGAAAAGGGGTGCGGGTGGGGGTGGGGGTGCAGCAACAGTCAACAGATGCTGTCAAAGTGACCGCAGTGAGGAAGCAGAGACAAATGCTCCTCATTACAGCACTGAGTGCAGTGCAGTGGCCCAGTAACTAGCAGAAACCAGCTCCATGTCTGCGACTGTACAGCTGAGGATCAGCTGATCCGCACTGGTTTCACTTACAGTCAAGAGCCTTTCACTTTTTCTTTGCTTCAGCTGAAAACGGATCGATTATGGCAGCCACTGCTGTACCGGTACAACGGGGATACTCAGTCTAAATGTAAAATGCACAATGCACCTCTCAAACTTAACATTATAGGAACTGTTGATTAACACTGACTGAGCCGCAGCTTACCGTTATCATTTAGAACAGCCCCGTCTTGTAATTCAAATTCATACCAGATTCAATTCAAAACACGCCAAAGTTGGATTTTGCTCGCGGCATAATGAGTTCGACCACATCCGAGGTGGGTGGATTTCCTTGTCAGTGGAATTCTCGTCTGGAAATTGTCCAGTCACATTGTTCATCTGAGAAAACATAAGGTGATGGAGTAAAATATCAGCAGATTTGATTAAGTGCAACCATATGAGTAATGATACCGTATGATGGTATTTTCAGGCCAAGCATGGGTAACAAAAAAATTCGCTTTTATATGGGTGTTACGATCAGATGTCGGAACTCATATTGAAATGACAAGTTTAACTGTTGGCTGACAGTCAACTGACTTAGATGGTATAGACGTCAATCCAGTGGATGGTTTGAGTTTTCAACATTTTCATTGTGCATTCAGCAATAACATAAAATCCTATCTATTCATATGTCCTCCTCATATGGATTTTGTTTGTTTCCTTTCTTTTTATGACTCCAGCTGGTGCCTGTTTTCTTTGTGATAAATTGGATGATATTATTTTTCATTATCTCAATTATCTTTTCACTCACCCTGTAAGTGCTAAAGGTTCATGTGCTCATATGTTCATATGCTTTGTGTTACAGTACAAAATGAGAAAAAAAAAAAACATTTCCCAGCTCCTCACTGACTGAGTCAACAGCACAGTACAAGAGTGTCCACTGGAGTGATTTATTTGGGCTGTGAAACCAATGAGAGCAATGTTCCTGACCCCAATCAGGAGTCAGACAGCAGTGCGGAGATCACCAGGGGTTACTTTGGGCCCCGCTGGATGGACAGGCGGGGAACTGTAAACCTGGAAAACCAGGAGCCGAAGTTCTGTGTGTTTACCTCGCTACTTTTACAAGTGATGTCACCACGTTGTAAAAAGATACAGTTCTCTGCGGCTGGTCCTTTTGTTACTATTTGAGAGAATAAACACAGGATAAGTGCATGGAGGGAGATGGAGGTGGAGGACTCGCTCTGGTTGGAGAGAAGCGGTAACGTAGGCTCCTGTGGTGTAAGGTGCGTCCAAGAAGTTGAAGTGGCCTTTGGGGATCTGTAACTGTCCAGGTGCTGCAAGCCTGGGCCCAGCCTCACTGGTGGAGAGGGAGATCCTGCCTATAAATATTCAGCCATCCTCTTTTCTTTTTCTTTTTTTTTTGTACACAGCAACAAAAACACCAACTGTTATTGATCTCTCCGGGCCTTTCAGTGCATGTCTGCATGAATCTATGAATCATAGTGTGTGCTTTCTTTCTTGAAATAGAAGATGCGGTGAATCACACACTCAAATTCAGCATCTGTCCCCAGAAATCACCTTTTGTAAGCCTTTCTCATTCCAGCTTCTTTGGAATTCCATAAATATCCAGCTTCCACTCGTATCCCCGCTCTCTTTTCTTCCTCTTTACGATTCTCACTCTCACTACAGGTCTTTGCGGTATTGCAACAGAAACTTTCTTAACATAAGTCAGAGCACCAGTGTGCGGTGTAAATGTAGCCGTATGCGTAAAGGCAATGAAACAGCTTGTGTTTTATGTGAGCTCTCCCAGTTCAGACAGCTGGGTGGCTGCTGGGGCTGTGTTAACCTATAGTTCATGGGTCCCGGTCTGCACTGCAGTGATGTAAGTCAAGCTAAGCAATTCCAGTGCAGCTGTAAAGATAGGAAGCAAGCAAAAGCTGGATTTCAGATACTGTAGAGAATGCAAGGACTCCTCAACTTCTCGGAATTCTTTGGTAGAGTTGGTCATTTTTCGCTGGAACAAGTAAAGTTAAGACAGCTGTTTGTGAAGCGCTCCCCTGAAGTTCTCAAGCCCCATCTTTCTGTTGACTCTGATGGATGATGTCACACACACACAGCAACAAACCTGACCACTGATTTTCTGATGAAGCCTTTGCTGTCTTGCTGCCTCACTCCATCTGTGGGTTCAAGTGTACTTGCATGGTTCCTTGGCTTGGACTTTTATTAGCTTTTCCCGAGCCTCAAAGAACTTGGCCTAGCTTGGTTCTCTCCGGCACTTTCCCACTAATGAAGTGCACATTCTGCCGGCGCGCCTGGCTGAGCTTGGTTCCTTGGCTATCCCTTAATGGGAATTTCCCCTTCTTCCATGCATCCCTGCCTGTCTCGCTTTCTGCCCCTGCCACTCTGGTGTGTGTGACTCATGTCCTGTGCGGCCAGGGGATGTTTGATTCATAAACCTTCTCACACTTGTTTGCCACTGTTGGACTGGTTGGCTTACTGTCTGGGCAACTGGCTGCCTGACTTGTTAAAGGGCTGACTTATTGCAAGACTGGGTGGCTCAAAATTGGATAAAGGTTTAGAGGCTGTGACAGTGAGTGACACTGAGGAGTGGACTGTGAGAACAAAACCAAAAAGAAAAACAGAACCAATATGAATTTGCACTTAAACATCGGCAGACTGAAGAGTACACTTTTAGTTGCTTTGATGCTGCTGATGCACCAATACATCTTGCAGACTTGATCTTTGAATTCTGAAAGAAAGTCAGGCTCTGTTGGATGAGTGATTTCAAACATGATTGCATCCGTCCACATGTTTTACAGTTTCGAAAATTGAGACGGACACAACAGAGCAACAGCAACAACACCTGTTGCTCTGTAATTGCAAAGGACCTTAATTAGCACCAACTGGAGGAGCTGCTCACCATCTGAAATTTTGGAGCCTCTTAATCACTGGAAAAATAATCCTTTGTATGTTTTTGTTGCACAGCTCAGTGAGGATGAGATCGTCTACATCCTCAAATCAACCTTAAAGGGCCTGTGCTATCTGCATTTTATGAGGAAAATCCACCGGGAGATGAAAGCTGGGAATATACTCTGTGACAGGGAAGGTCATGCGAAACTGGCTGATTCTGGCCTGGCTGGACATTTGACGGTGAGCTTTGATTCCACTGGGCCTTCCACTCTCTAAAAGTCAACATAATAAAATCAGGTCTCCCTTGGAGAATATGGCATATGATAATCATTTCTGTCCACAGTGGTTTCATTGCTATTGAATTAACCTTTCTGATGCAAAACAAAAGGCTGGGAGCAGTAGAATTTAGAAGTGTTTATTTCCACACAGTTTTTGCTTACATTTCACATCCAAGGAATGCAGCCCTCACAAAACTTTTACATCCCCTTATGAGCTTTAATCTTGTCAGAATCGAGGTCTACCTTAAGACAGCACTGTCGAGCTGCCAGAGGGAGACTGTGCTGAGGACAGAAGACAAGAAGCTAGACTCTTCAGGCTGTGCAGCTAATTCCCATTATGAGCCGTCTTCATGCTTCCAACAGAAGTCTGTGGTTTGGGCGCTTGCTGCTTACAGAGGACATTTTCCTTTTCCCACACTGGCGTATCTTCAATGCACATCTTATTCTTTTTGTCTCTCCAAAGTGATTGGCCAGTGTTCCTCTGAGGGGGGTCAGAGAGCAATGCTTAGCTCCCTGTGGGGGGGATTGTCAGTAGAGAACTCTTTGTGGGTGATGAACTGTGGCTGCTGTGTCTGTGGCCGGGAGATATACAGTACTGTGGTTTGACAACTTTAATGAGGAAGGCAAGCAAAATATGCAAATGATATAAAAGCTTGCACAGTGCAAAGCAGCGTAGCAGTCCAAGTAGAGCTAGTCAGAGAAGTCAGTAACAACATCAAGCCCCAAACTGGCACCCCTCCACCTTACTGAAGTGTCCCTGAGCAAGAGAAGTTGTTACCAGTTCCAGGAGTGCTGTGACTGATCCTGAACTTTGACCTCCTTGTGGAGGAGGCCTAAAGATAAGGGAATTTTCCCCTTGGGGACCTGTAAAAATGTCAAATTATTATTTTTAGATGCAAAAATAACAGGAGAGGAAAATGGCAGAGAGAGAAAGCACAAAACAGTTCATCTTCATCAGCTTTCTTTTCACTGAATTAAAGGCAGTTCATCATCCAGAGACTCTGGGGATGTTTCTAACCAGAGCTGATTACCAGTGCTCGGGGATCCTTCCACTGGTTCAGAACTCTACAGCTGCAAACAGGACGGGCCGGCTGCTGGCTGGGTGGTCTGTGGTCTACAGAGCATAAGCGCCCCATTACTTACCTGGCTGAATTGTTTTACTTTTTGGACATTTAGAAATTTTTGCTAAGCACTTGATGATTTAAAGAGATCCATAAAACTGTGACCCTTAAGAACCTGCGCTGGCTAGAACAGAGCTGGACCAAGAGACTGGGAACAAAGTGCAGTTATAGGGAAGGTGTTCAGGTTTCAATTTAGCATGGCTGGAATATATATAGTACAATAAACCATTTCAAACCACAGGTTTATAACATATGTAACACAGAAATAATTTGGAGAAAAAACACATTGGGTGAGCTTGATTTTTTTTTTTTTTCATTTACAGGCAACAAATCTGCAAAATTCATCGTGCGCCTCTCTGTCAGGGCTGTGAGGGAGGAGAGGACTGGATAATGAGCGTGTAATGGTGATGCCTTTTACAGGGTCATCCTTGTCCTTGTCCAGGCTCCACTGGCCTATTTGGAGGCCTTTTTCTCGTAGACACAGCATCTCATAAAGGACAAGGGGAAAAATATCCCATCTGTGCTGTTCTTTGTAAGATGTCATGTTGGCTCCTTAAAAGAAATAGCATCCAAAAGCCTGAGCAGTGGTACTTATATGTTCCTAGAGACAACTAACTGAGGAATTACTACCATCTCAAGTGGGCGTGCTTTTTGTTTTACACAGAAATCTTCAATGTTGGGGGGAAAACGGTACTAAAGCAGCCAATTTAAAAAAAAAAAAAATTGAAACCATTTCTTATAATATTAACGAGGGTGGAATGGTGATGGTGATGGTGGTGGTGGTGGTGGTGGGGAGGGAATGCTGCTGCTGCTCAAACTGGCCTCAAACATTGTCTCTTCTCTTTCTGAACTCACATGGCTCTATAAAACTGGTGGTTGGCCTTCAAAAGAATATGCCATTTGTGGAATCAACAGTGGTATAGTATGCATAAATTTAGCAGCGTTTAATGGCCAGTGAGGATATGACATACGGCTTTTATAAGCCTCGTTATCCTTGAAGAATGCAACAATGAGCCTGAGCAATCGCGTTCTCATCAGACAAGGCAGTCTGGGAAAAAATGTCTCACAGAGATACCATGAATAAGCGAAGTGGCAAATAAATGAAGGTGATGAACTTTAAATGTAGCCCCTCTTCATGTGGTCTCGGTGGGTGTACTCGGGACTTACTGTTCTCATATCCATGTGCAATCGCTGAAACACTCTCAGCATGAGCATTTTTTTATTAGATCACATAAAGTAAACAGTCCCAGTGAGTGTTTTTGATAAATGCAATTTGCTGCTATGCTCCTTTCCAGGCTGCATCTTGTGTTCAGCCTGTTGTAAGTTAATTTGCCAGATCAACTGAAAAAACAGAGAAATCTAATGGAAAACACTGCCCTGGCATCCGCACCGCATACCAGTGGTTGTCTAAAGAATGGGAGCCCTTTAATGTGGTGATTGCATGGTTTCAGTTTGAAATTTAGTTTCCGTAAAAAGAACACGCTTTTCCGTTGTGTTTTTTGCCTTATTTCATCCCCATTTCCTTTCATTTGATGCTTACATTATCAGTTTTATGGTTTTTTCCAAGGCACTTGCACAAAATCACCACTGACATGTTTTGAACTCTTCCTTAACTTACCTTTTTATTTGTTATTGCAAGAATGGTAACTGCAGTGGCTGCAACTGGTTTCAGACATCTACTTTTTGTGCATCAGTCCACATGTGCATGCACTGTGTGTGTGTCTGGGCCTTCATTAGGGAAGTGCTGCGAAGGTACCAGACCGTCCATAAATCCAGGAAACTTCCATGAATAGAGGGAGGAGAGCTTTGGGATTCTGGGCAAAAGTAAGCAGTTCTGGAAAAATCAAAGGCATATGGCACCTGAGGGAGGTGTATTCCCAGCTATAGTTTTCATTTATGGTTAGCTATAGCTGGTGAGGAACTGAGTTGGACACTACTGCAGCAACGCTGTTCTTTCTCTGCCTCCTTCTCGTACTGTGGGCTGTGGGCACCTCATGCCCCTAGCTTGCTCCTACAATGAGATGTTAGCTTCCTTTTCAAACCTGTTATATACTGAACTGTTTCTCACCTTTTTTTGAAAATTTTCAGCTGTTTAATTATATTTATTTAATAATGGCTGCAGTTCTGGCTGGCGGTTTCCTGTAGGCCTTAATTTTTGGCAGAGCCTTTTCCTCTAATACAGACTGCATCTGTTGCAAAGGGGGGGAAAACACATCCAGCAGTGAGCCAAACAAAAATCTAGCTCAAAAAAAGAAAAGAGAAAGCACATTTACTAGGCCCCAGGCAGAGCTACTCTGATATAAGGGTACCATAAAGAACATGGAAGTTGTAATTGACACTAAACCCAGTGTCCTGCTGATTTACAAAAACCATAATCTGTTACGTTTAATTCAGGCTGAGTTTAACCATTGCTGTCTTTTATAATATAAGCATCAAGTGGCCCTAATCATCATGATACAAAAATCACAAGTTGTCACTCTGAGGTAATGTGATGGATCTGCTGAATGTAAAGCTTGTGCTGCGCAATGTGAAATGATCGTGTTATTATATTTTATTTACAGAGTATTATGACACACACACTGACATTCACGGGCACACACACACACACACACACACACACACACACACATCCAAGCAAATGCTACATTTCATCATATTCAGCAGCCATGCTCGAATTGATATGGACGCAGAACGTAGGCTCCCTTATTTTCTCTGGAGCACATCGAGGACTTGTGGTGCACGTCTAAATGTGGGTTATTGTTATTTGAGAGTACGTGCTGGAATATTGGGTGTATCGATTGCTTTTTCGCCGCAAGCGCTCTTGGCCAGGCCACAAAAGCCTCTTGGTGTACGCTGCCAGCAGGCCCATTTCTGCTACACTTATTTTTAATACAAGTATTACATGACTTTGCTCTCTGAAGGTTTCAGAGGGGAGGAAATAGCAGATTGAATGTAAACAAGATTAGCCTCCCTCTTGCGCAGGACAGCCAGCTGCTGCTTCGACGCTCGGCTGTAAATCTGCTGGGCCGGCGCGGTGTGGAGCTTTGTGCTGGAAAGAGAGATGTCAATCCTGATTTTGTCACTATCTGGCAACTCCTGAGGATGTGCTGCACGCCCTTTAGCGGCAACGTAAACGTCAGTTCTGCAGTCTTCTGAGATTTCGTGATGAAACTTTAAATTGTGCAACATCATCGCCCCTTTTTTTTATATAATGCATGGAAGCATGTGGTGTGTATCTCTTGTGTCATGCCGCACTTTGTCTTGCCCCCCCTTTGGTCCTACAGTATACCGTCGCATGCCTTGGCTCCTTTTGCTCCCTAAGGCATCAAAAACTAAATATAGCAGATTTGTTGCTCTTTCAGAATATATCCCATCTGCCAAAATACACAGGCCCTGCTTTCTTAACCTTGCGCAGTGATCTGTGTATTTGGAGTGGAAATGCAGTGAAAGGAGAAGCAGTGGTGTTCACCAAGCCTGGCCTAAGGGAGAGGTAATGACACTGCCTGCTCATGTTTTTGGAAGCTGTGAAACCACACAGGTTAACCACCCAATTGTTACTCCTTACTATTACTCACATAGGAGTCTTTTAGATATTGATTGCTGCTGGAACGCCACTCTCCATCCTATACTTACTTACATCATCATGCAGCGTTCCTGCTCATGCTGTAGCATCTCAGCTGTGTTGGAACCTTCGAGCGTCGCTCAGCTGAAGAAGAATTACAGCAAAAATATTTGGTTTCAGAAAGTTAACATCAGGAACACTGAAGCGGTATAGCTCATTGAGCCCTCATTTTTCTTGACAGCTTCCTGTTTGGAATCCATTTGTAAAAGGTGAACTATGAAGCCATACATTAAAATGAGGTAAAGGCTTATTTCATTGCTGTTTAGATTTCTGATATTGAGAGCGAGTAATCCCTGTGAAACATCACTGTGGTTAAAAAAACGAGTGCTGGTGAGCTCTGCCTTCTGTGCCTTTCCAAATGCACAGAATTCCCTGAACATTTTAAGTGGTAATCAGCCACATGTTTGTGTTGTAAGAATTGCTGTTGCTCCCTTACATGATACTCTAGCAGCATTGAGTAATGCACTTTCATGATATCAAACAGCCTCTCTTGCTTGGAGTGCAATCAAATGGAAATGCCTAACAGAATCTGGCTGATATTTTTAAGAAATGGCTAAAACGTGTTCTGAGAAATGTAATCAGGCATCAGAGTGTTTGCAGCATGCAAGTAAACTCTAGTGGGGTTCATCAATGATGGAATGTGACTGACTTCACGAGGCTCTTAGAAATTTACATTTCAGCTTTCACTTCAACACTTCAGGCTTATGAATACAAATAATGTCATCGTGGCGTTTGCTTGTGATTCCTCGTCCAGCTGCCCCCATGTTGCCTTGTTCATGCGTGGATGTTCTTGATGATGAAATGCTTAGTGTGAATATTTTGTATTACTTGAACAACGTTGAATGCTCAAGCATCAAATTTAGGCTCTGAACCATGCTAGTGACACGGCAGAATTGAGCCAGCTCGGTCCGGTCCGAATGATCTCAAAAACCAGTCTGGTGAGTTTCCATTGCAGCTTGAACATGGTGTCAAGGGGGATGAAGCTTAATGATTTTTCCTCTTGCACCATAATGGTTTCTGACCGAATATCCACATGAGCTCAGCTGCAGTTACATTATGTGTTTGATCTTAATTTATATGCAAATGCTGAGGATGTTATCATGCTACAGTCAGAACTCACTCCCAAAGCAAAACCAACCTCGACCTCATAAATCTGCTTGCATGGCTGCAGACATTTAGGGGTTTTTTCCTCCTTTTTTATGTTTGTATGTGCATCTGTTAACTAGCAAACATAAACAAAACATCAGTCATGTGGATCGGCCATTCTTTTGCCATCTGCCTAATAGGATGAATGCACAGAACTGATTAGAGGACATAGACAGCATCAAATCTCTGCCATAAGATCTTTTTTTTCTCTGCTTTTAAAAGCATCTGCACATGTTTTACTGTAATAATATTGTGTTTTTTTCCCATCATATGGAATGGATAGTAGAGATGGGAATGATTTTCATGTTAACTTTGGGCATTTGCATCAATAACTTGATGGTTGCATTATTATTTGATAAAAAAACATACAGCACTATATTCTGTAAGCATGTGTTTAATAACATTGATATGTAGATAGTAACCATTGTGAGGGCATCCCTGTTTGTTTATGTTTCAGGCATCACCATTTTTTAAGCCACAGGTCGAAGATGCATTCATAATCCCTACAAATTCAATATGACATGACCTGCAGTCCATGTGATCAGTTTTTAGTTACAAGAATATGGTCAACATGTCAAAAACCTGTTTCACACTCTATAACAATGTTGTGCAATCATGTGCCACTGCAGGCTGCGAGGGTGCTGTTTCCCATTGTGAACAGCTGATTTCAATGATTACTTTGTCTTCTTTCCTCTTCTCTAATCAGTGAAATCAACTGATATTGCCTTTGCTTGGAAGAAAACTCCGCATGAAAACCTTTATGGCACACGATTGCCTCATGTTCTCTTTTGTCATGTAAACAAATACTGTTTCAGTTATTTTAGCGGTAATTTTTTTTTTAACATTGATTTTCCAGATTAAGCAGCTGAGTCATACATGCAAGGACTGAGTTGACAGGGGTATGATTTGATCTCAATGATCTGCAATCAGTTTTTGTAGAAATGACATTTATTCATACAGGTAAAAAAAAAAAGTGTAAATGACGTTTGAAAAAGAAAAAAAAAAATTTCAGAGAGAACTGGCCAAGAGGGCGGCAGAAACTGGAACAAATATAACAACAGGATATTTTGAGTTGCCACCAGTGACATTAAATAGTTATATTTATTCTGTGATTTGTATTTTAAAGCTCTTTTCCATTTAACGTCAACATTATTAGATTTTTTTTGCAAAATCGTTGAATTTTCACATTTACCATTCAAATACTAAGAAGAGACGAGGAGTGAGATGCCCGCCCTCTGAGCCTCACCATGGATTGCGTAATGACTATGCTAACTGTGCTGCATGCTATGCAGTGAGATCGTATTGCTCTTCCTCTGCATGTCGCTATTAAAATGTTTGGACACTTTTACTATATGAACTAAATTTCTATATTGTAGCTGGTGTATATAATGCACAGTGTTTTTTAATCAACGACTGTATGTGTGTAGCGTATTCTTGTGCTGAGCAATCATAAAACTGCTGCAAAAAGGCACTAGGTGAGACACGCAGTTCCCGTGCTTCATGGCAGGGGGCGCTGGTGATCCCAGGGATTCTTCTTACGGCTCCTCGGCTGCAGAATAATAGAATTAGACAGCAAGCTACAGTAAAGAGTTAGCAAACAAGTTATCAATGCTTTTCTTCAAAAGGAGCGGCGCCTGGACTTCAATTATAAGTCGAGGTATGAAGATAATGTTTTTAAAGTTTTTTTTATGCTAGTTTGTATATGCAAAGAGTGCTGATATTACATTTTAAACAAAACACATTAACTGTTGTGAATCAAATGGTGAATAAGCTGCTCTGTAGGGTTCATGATGTTGGGATGTGATAATATCAGTGCCTCACCAGCCACGAACCTCACCGCTCGTCACTGCGTGACACATATACAGCTGTTGATTAAAAACACTGTGCATTATATACACCAACTAAAATATATAAATTAAGTTCATATAGTAAAAGTGTTCAAACATTTTAATAGCGACATGTAGTGG
>VOQJ01032678.1:0-10664 GCA_015052665.1 Apistogramma diplotaenia
GATTTTTACTCAACTGCAATCTGTGGTCAAAGTGAGCCGAAACAACTGAAAAGATCCAACGATGTTTCGCAGCTTTTGATGTTTTGTGTTTAGAAAGACTTTGGCTCATTGTAACACTCGCTGGGAAGCTTTCATCATACTTATGGTAACATAACGTGTTGTGTTAACTGCATTATACAGTTATTGCACTTCAGCTGTCTCTTGTCAGCTTCACACTCGACGTCTGTGTGAGGACCAAATAGGAGAAAATGGCTCAACCTAAATAATTTAGTTGTATGGGTCTGTTGTTGTTTATTAGGTGACTAATAAATAGAAACTATTTATTAAAGTTACATTGTTGGATGTATTTACTAAATTAAGAAACATTTTCTGACACATTACGAATGATTCCCGATCTTCCTCTGGGCGAGGGCTACTGACTATTCATTGATCAGAGAGATTCTCGGCATTAGCAGACAGCCACCGTCCAATCACAGTACTAATGAGAACGGCAGCACCCAGGAAGTTAACAGCATGCATCCTCAGAGCAGTAACAGTACGGTTTTCGCGGTGAAGCAACAGAGTGCCGTGCTGAAGTGAACGAAGCTGTTCAGCAGCTTTTTGGTGCTGTTAGATGTGCCGTGATGATCGCTCTCTTTCTCTGTCTTTTGATAAATGGTTGTTACTTTTGTTTAATCTATCAGATTTTTCCTAATTTGCATAATTTCTGACTGACCGCAGGAAGCTGAAAGGGAGCATTAGCTGTTAAATCAGACATGTGGAATGATACTGAACTGTTATTAATAATATTCTTGTGCGACTTTATGGTTGCAACATGAAAATTTGCTCCTTATTTTTCCTCTGATGGATCGTAGACCTTTCGTTTCAGTGCATATTAACTTTATTTGACTTCAGTTATCTTCATCTTGCTTTTACTGCAGCTACTCTGGGAGAACTGATTGTTGTATTTGTATTCTGACACAATAAAAGGCTGGATAGCTTTTGTTGTGAGGTTCAGAGAGAGTCTGCCTCTGTCTGTATTAATCATGCCCTGTGCTACTCTTTTAGAACATAAGTGTGCAGATGTTGATTCCAGCTGTTCCTCAGCCTGCTGAAACCATCATAACAGCTGTTACTTACGGGTTGGAACAAATTAAACTTCTAAATATTAGTTTTTACTTGATCGTGCTCGTTTTTATGTGGAATCATGTACAAAAACAGTCATCTCAGAGAGAGGAGATGCCACCATCTGAACAGGGACTTAAACCAGCAACCCTCAGGTTACTAATCAGCCCAGCTGATCCCCTCCAAAGTGCAGCATCTAAGAGGGGAATTGCACTCAGTTTTTGGAATTTAAGTTTCTTACCACAGCTGCCATGCAGATATCGCCTGGTCACTTCACTCAGATAAAAATCTTCCTATTGAAAACTGACTATTCGGCTGCAGCCACACTCAAAACCTTGCCGTGCGCCCTGTCAGTTTTAGGAACCTCTGGGCTTGAGTGTTTTTACAGAAATTGCCTGCAAAATGATCTCTGATGCTGAGCTACGTGGCATTAGCGGAATTTTTTTTTAAAGCAAATTAAGGTTCAAATAAATTTAAACTATTGACCTATCCCAAAAGGCGATATGACCCTTTAGAAATGCACTTTCTCTCAGTTGTCAAAAATCCCAGGTACCAGGACTTGTTTCTGTTACTCTACATCAGACATTAAATTGGTGGAGTTTTGTTCAATGAAACTGTAATATATCCCATGATATTGATGCTCAAAAGTAATGCTGAATATAAACAAGAGTTTAGCTTTAGAGAGGGTGTGAAAATGTGATTTTTAGCCATGAGAAACAGGAGGAAATCTCCTTTCATTAAGAACTGGGATCAAAAGCAGCATATTTCAATCCACTTCAAGTCTTCTGAATATGTTCACAGATGATTTTGCATTTAATTTGCTAAAGTTACTGTATAAACAGCTGATTCTAAGGAGTTCTGGTGTGAGCTCATACCTTGGCTAAATCTGAAAGAAATAATGGAGGAGCCACTAAACATTACCCACCCAGCAAAAAAAGTATAAAGGTTGACAAAGAATGTATGTGGTTAGCAAAACGGAAATCTTTTCTTAAAGTAAAATACGTGTGAAGCTCTTTCACGTACAGTAGTGTGGTTTTCCAGTAATGGGACACTCCCCACGGAGACAGGAAGCCTCCTACATGGTGGGTTTTTTCATGAGGTTCAGCTACACCCGGGCCTGCGGTGCGGTGCGGTGGGACAGCCCGTACGACAAGTCTGCAACTTTGTGTACATTCCCTCATTTTCCATTTCCAAAATATCTGTAAAATGTGACTAACTTCACCATGGAAGACTAATAAGTTAGTGAGTTTGTATGAAGAAAGTAAAACAGCTGTTTTGGGTCAACAAATGAAGACTGCGTGTCCTCCCCTCAGGTTTACAGTAGACGCACGAGCTCACAATTAAGGCGAAATTAGCCACGTTGAATGCCTATTATAATGACGCTAATAACGCCCCCCTCCCCTTCCCCATGAGCCAAATTAACGTTACAGTGAACCAAATGGTTATTATTCACAATATCTGCCGTTATAACCTAATAATTACCTAAAGCCAGGCTCAGATTTCCTCAGTTTTACTCCTCAAATCAGCTGGTTATGTCGCCTCACCCACCAGCCTTTTAATGTTAACTTGGACGGTAACAGCTAGCGAGGCTAAATGTCGAGGCAGGAAGGTAATAAATTAATTAATTTAGCAAAACCCCGAGTTTAAAACTGGCGGTGTTCATCTTATTTACTGCCCCTCCGCTCTCTGTTGTGTAACATTAGCGGTTCCATGTAATAGTCGAGGCCCAATGTTGACAACTGGAACTCCTTAATATGCTAGCTACGGTTGCTGGCTAATAACTAGGCTGGCTAACCTTAGCGTTAACCCTCTGAGAACAGTTTCTCCCACATTATCGGGGAGAATCACACATAGGCAGGGTCGAGAAGCTTCCTCCGACAATTTTCATAAACTCCAAATCATTCATTCTGCAGTATGAACTTACAAGTGCCGTCTTTTTTCGACTGAAGATCCACTTTTTTCTATTCCTCAGCTGCCATTTTTTTCACGATGTAGTGTATGCTTACACGCACGTAATATATGCCAAAGATTGTGCTGAGAGGCGAGCGCAGCTACGACGTGGGGGCTGATTCGGGAGGAGTGCTTCGGTAGGCCAATGAATTTGCTTGCTGCTCACAGTTACAGCCAATCGGGAAAGGGCTTATTCGATTCGTCCAATAGGATTCCGTGGTTCTTAGGTTGTAGCTTCAGCTTACAAAAACTTGCACGAGTGATCCATCTTAACTTCTTTTCTTTGCAGGGTCTTCTGCGTCCACAGCTGCAGTTCAAAACTGATAAAGACTGTAAACATGTAAGAAAACACCTCGAATAACAATGTAAGACCAAAGCTGGACTTTAAAAGCGTAACGCAGAAGAAAAAAAAATCCCTGCAACCAAACTATATAACAAATACAAGCCTATAGTAATAAGAAAACAAAAAATAATGAATGCAACACACTAGATTTGTATAAAACAAAACAAAATATTATATTATATTGTATTATATTATGAGGACATTTGAAACAAAAACAAAATTGAAGCCAAAATGAAAAAGTTTTTTTTCAGTGAAACTTTATGTAAAATGTTCTCATTTAAGGTGGGTAGTAGTGAGTCATCACATTAGACAAATAGCGCATGACTTACGATCACTGCCCCGTTTCAGCTTCATCGTGTTTCCCCCACCCACAGATTCCCCACCCACCCGCAAACTGCACATCAGGAGCGTCAAACTCAGTTTAGATCCTAAAGCCCAGACTGACCTCAGCCGCGCCAGACCACCTAAAACCACTGCGTAAAAACTTGTATTTAAGAAAAATCTGAACATTTCCCTTCATCTAAGAGCCACATCCAAGACTTTTTCTCCGAAAGCCATCAAAATGTTTTAATTGTTAGGGTTTTTTCCTAATTGAATGAGGGATCCATTTAAAAGCTAATGAACAGCCTGAAGTGTGTGAAGAGCATGCGCAATTTCAACAAGGTTCCTCGTCTTTTCCAAAGTAATTGAATCTTCTGTTGTTGCATGTGTATTATCATTTACACATACACATTAGAAAAGGCAATAAAAACAAAACAAACCTGGAACACAATGTTTTTCTCACGTCTTTATGATTCAAACAAGATCACCTAAGATCACAAAATACATAAAATTCAGGATCCTGAAGTGTCCTCTGTCTCTCCCTCGTTCTTCTGTAGGGCATCAATCTGAGTTGGCTAAATTTTTAAATATATAACTGACAAGAAAATCTAAATAATTAAATTAAAATGTATTCCTACTTGATTACATCTAAATGCAGCAATAATAACCATCTATTAATACATTGGCCTTTAAAAGGGATTTTTTATATTGAGTGGAGGATGTGTGTGCCACCCCCACCACTGCTGAGGATGTGGTTGTTTGTTTTCACTGGCTCTGCATTTTCCTTTGTTTCTTATCCAATATTTTACAAGAACTCTGCAGCAACATGTTCGGTTTCACTCAGCTTTCGCTGCATTTTCAGAAATATTTTACATGTTTTTCTATAATAATTTTAAAGGAGTTTTGACGGAGTTTTTAATCTGACAACATGAAATTGTCCTTTTAATTCCAGGAATATTTCCCCTTTCAGTTCAGTTCTCAGTAGAAACACAACAAATTCATGACACAGACCATTAAAGGAGTTTCACATCCTTATTCATCACCGCTGAAATGGTGATGTTTGCCTCACATGTGCAGATGGTGTTATCGAAAAAACTGCCTCACAACCAGTTAAATTTACAGAAAAGCATCAAACAAAACCATAACTGGAGCTTATAATAAATCCATCCATCCACTGCCTAACCACTGAGGTAGCATCACCAGTAAGGATGTCCTTGTAGGAGGAAACTGGAGGACTCAGACAGAACAGAATGTGAAATTGGATTTTCCATATAATTTATTGACCATGACTCAATCTGTGCCCATCTCAACCAGATTACGCAATAGGCATCCGGGGCACAGGTGCGCATATTTCAGGTATTAAGGTGTTTCATTGTGATTTTCTTTTCAATTAGAAACATATATATGAGATATGAGAAGTCTCTTTTTTTAAATACTCTGTGCAGGCTCATCTTTTAGTCGTGATTGATTTGTGCCGAGTTCAGTTGGTGATCCAGGATATAAGCAGACCTTACTGCCACACGTGAGAAGAACACAGATTTTCTTCATTCTCATTTTTAAACTCGAACTCTACTTTTCCTTTTCTTTTTTGTCATATGAGTCTCCAAACTGACAAATTCAAAAGTGTATTAAAATTACATCATCAGGTTCAAAAGGGTTCTTCAGGGTGTCTGTTATCTGATCTGATAGAAATCTGCATTTCCCCGATATTGCCGGTAAACAAATATATATAATGCATGAGTAATCTCAGCTCCAGTTAAACAAAAATAGTAAAACTTCTGCTAAAATTCCTTATAGCAAAGAAAGAAGCTGCAGGAAGAAACCTGATCACTTTCTTTTCTAAGAAAACTGTTAGAAAATCTACAATCTTCCTTCTACGAGCTAAAAAAACTCTGCAGGTTTTCCCTCCAGACTGCATCGCTCTCTAATTCACTGTCACGACGTTGGTGTCTGTTCACTTTTCCACTAAAATTTTACACATTTTCAGGGCGATTTAATGAATGAGACTTAAAAGATGAAAACAAGTGGAAGCAGTTGTGTTGGCTGGTCTGATGTGCACATTTAAAGCAGTTCACATGCTTTATCTGATACAGGCAGCAGCAGATGGGTGGGTTTAATATTCAGTTCTGTACATGGAAGGAAACATTTTTTAAAAATTAACTATTGCAAGAATTAAGCAGACACATATTGTTGAGAGTTTGTTCTCTCTGTGGTGGTTGGGAGACACAGGTGTCTCGTTGAGGGTGTGGTTGGCCGATTGAAAGGATCTGATGCAGAGAGAAAGGTGAGGTTTTTAAACTCGAAGCGTTGTTCCGGCTTGTGCTCGCGGGTTCAGGATGATCACAGGCCCGGGCGGGCTCAGATCTAATCTCAGTGCTGCTGCCTCGGTGTGGCACCTTCATCAGGAGAGCTGAGGCTTCATTCTCTGCAGCCCGTCTGTGGGGAGGTTCTGTATATTGTATCAGTGAAATTGTGCAGTATTAGTTTTCAAAAGAGAAATATTACATGGTGCTTCCAGTGCCACTTCAAATCCCACTCTCTCATGCACTTTCACCCAGAAGCAGCTCTTCTACACCCCGGATGCTGATTTCATACAGTTTTGTAAGTTTTAAAAGAATTTTTGAAATATGAGGGTTTATTTGTCCGGGGCAATATAAACGCAGCACGTTGTCAGTAAATCCTCACTGTCACGCTCGGGGCTTTTGTTTGTGGGTTTGTTTGTTGTCCCAGATTCACGTCTTTGATGCCACATGAATCTGTTTGGGTCTTGGCTGATGTTTGCTCATTTGATTTCCTGTTTTTCTTTTTCATGTGAATCTTTAGTTCCTGTTTAATTTCACGATGACCTTTAAGTTTTATGACGTCATTGAGCTTTTTATGTTTTCTAGTGATGAACTCGGTTTAGTTGTTCCAGGTTCCGGTTGGTATTCCTTCAGTTACTTCCTGTTGTACTTTGAGGGTTTTTTTTCCTTTTGTGTGCCTGTGTTGGTTCACCTGTGTGTATGCGCTGTGTTGCTGAGTCATCCATGAATGTTTCCCTGTGTGCGTCTTGTTGTTGCTTCCTTGTGTTTTGTTAGACTCATGTTTAATGAGTTATTAAATGTGACCTTATTAGCAAATAATAAAAAACATTTAAGCAAAACCTTTCGAAGTCCACTGACTGAGCTGCCTCTCACAGGTAGTCTTGGTTTGACTGAACTGCAGTAACCTTGCTGAAGGCAGTCTGGGGCGTGATTTATGGTTGGGACGCAGGAATGTGCCCCACCACTAATTAGATGTTAATTGCACATGTTCAAATAAAAGTGTTCACTGACAGCAACAAGTCCTGAGGCGGTGTGTGAGGTAGCATTTGCCATCAATGCCATTTTTTTTCTTCTTTTTTGTGACAAAGAATTTCACATTAAAAGTATATTATTTTTGCACTATTAAGAAATTCAATAATTTTTTCATTAGCGTGTGCTCAAATATGGGACTTTACAGGGTAGATTCATGTTTTTCAAATTTAAACTAACAGATATTTTTTATGTGTTTGTCACAAATTACGGGTCCTGGTTGACTTTTATGGTGACCAGTGAAAATTTCAGGCTTTTATCAGCAATAATTTTTTATTTATTATTTTTTAACAAAAAAATTTTTTTTACTTTTATGAATAAACCAATTATCAACATCACAGCTGTGTTGTGTCCCCTCAGCCTCAGACGGTCTCAAACCGGTTTGTAATGAGCACCACGCTGACACATTAATGGATTTTATGGCTGCAACAACTGCTCAGGGGGTTTTATTTTTATTAGCACTGTAAATAAGTTACAAAGTGACATCCTGTGCTTTGATTATGATGGCGATGGCAGTTATGATTGTGGATGAAATGACTGTGACCGTGTTAATATTTCACAATGATAGCTAATAACACAGACGTGCGGAAGATTTACCTGTAAGTATCACAGGTGACACTGGAGGGTCTCTGTGTCTCTGAGTTTTGGTTCATGTTGTCACTGTCGATTAGTAAAGTTTCTGTTCATATGATTGTTTTACCTGTTAATTGCATTCACCTGTCGCCTCCTCTTTTTCCTAAACCCCTGTTGTTTATGTTCACCTGTGTGCCGCCATGCCTTCGTTGGGTTTCTGTTTCACCTGTTCAGCCGACGATGCTCCACATTTTTGTTTCTCCGTTTCTCACTTTTCCACCTCACTTCCTTTTATCTTCTGTCCTCGTCACCCATTGGCTCACACTCACTTTCTCACCTTCACATAGGCAGCAGATTTGGTAAGAGGAGTCTATGGTAGTATGACCAATAACCTTGTTTTTGGTTGCTTTCCTGGGTGATGAAAAGACAAGTTGATTAGAGTCCTCTAAGCTTTGTATATTCCAGCTGTGGGATCCATCTATTTTATAACTTGAAGGCAAAAACACTTCTGCAAAGGTTAAATCTGAGCAGCCTTGATTGTAGCTCCTCCATCAAGCCTTCTGTCCTCCAGGTGCATTTAGGAAATGGAGATGTCCTCCATCCTGAGATTGATTTCTGGAAGGACAGAGTGCATCAGCTTCCCACTTACAGTCACAACTGCAGTTAATTTCACGTTGGAAAAATAAACCTTGATACACTAAATTATAATTTGATGGTTTCCTTTCGTGGGCTTTGACAGGACGACAATGATGATGGCGAACTTTACCTCTGAGCCACCCAGTTAGCACATGGGTGGCTCAGAAGAAAAACGTCAAGCTCAGTTGTTATTAAGGTCTCGATCATCACAAGATTCAATAAAATGAATAAAGAGCCAGAAAATGGGAAATATGGATATGTATTTGATAAAAAAAATTTAACAAAAATTTAACACTAAATAAAATGACCTTTTATTGGACAGTGGGTTTTATAATACAACTGAAACATCAAAGTGCACACACACAAACAAGAGTCTATATATAGGGTTTAATAGTACTGCATTCACTGTACATAAATATGTACAGTACCACCTACTAATGTATGTTTTTAAATATTTGCTTTATATTTTGTATTTAATGAATGTCGATGTGTGTTGTTTTTTGTTATTTGACCACTCAGACCTCACCCAGAAAAATATTTGCATTGAGCGCTTTCTTCAGTTCCACGACGATCCTGTAGGTGGCAGCATTGGTCAGCACAAACACTGGAAAAGTTGTGCAGCGTGTTTTTTATGGCAAAAGGAAGGAAGGCAAAAGACAAACACAGATGCTTTCTTATTGCTTTCTGCCGCCTAAAATTGATCCAGAGAGGAGTTTTAGTAACTTAACAACTTATCCATCTTTTCTTCTGCTTATCCAGGGCGGGTCGCGGGGGCAGCAGAAATGTTCTTTGAGTGGTGTGATCACCTGGAAAACACATATTTAACTCTAGAAAATTAATTTGTGTATAAATGTTTGTTTGTCTCTATCTGTATGTGCGAGCTTTGTTGCCATGGGGCACTTTAAGCGTCTTAGCTTTCCTCTGGGAGAAACTGTCTTTGTGTCCTCAGAGACTTATCCATGCCCAGATTCAGGACACAGACACCCTCTCTACTTTTGAGATCAGGGTTCAAACTTTCCTTTCTGATAAGGCTTATAGTCAGAACTGGATCAGGTGACTCTGAACCATTATTTAGTCCCGCTGCTACAGGCTGAATTCAAATCCAGCCCACTTAGCAGCTGGAAGCTCTCTGAATTAAAGGGTAGATCAGCGATACAGCAGCAAGCTCTGGGTTGTCCTCATCTTTCTGTGACAGAAACAGGAACTCACAGCATTTTAGCTGATTTATGCCACTGTTAGATGGGTGTACAGAGCTGTGCAAAAGTCTTGAGTCGCCCCTCATTTTTTAAATATTTTGCGTCCAATAAGCCAGACTAATTTATTAAAGTGGTCTTAAGCAATAGTTCTCCAGGCTTTCTGAAAGTCTTTGAAAGTTTTTCTTTGGACATCGGTTCCTTTGTCACTCATTTTCAGTCCAGTCTTTGTGCCAGACCATTTACAGAGGAATGTTATTTTTTTCTTTTATGAATCATTCAAGTGTAAAAAGTCCCCTAACTTTGATGAACCAGGGGTGTGTCTACAATAGACAACCAAGCAAAGGACCAATTGTAAATTGTACCTTCAGCCACTTTGCTAAAAGCAGCCAGTCACAAAAACACATCATTTGTTCACATTTATTTAGCTGAATCTACAAAAAATGCCAAAGATTACAGAGTTTGACAGAAATAAAACAAGGTGATTCCCTAAGAGCTGAGATATACCAAGCTTCTGGCTAATAGCTAAAAAAAAAAATAGGTGTAAGGACCAAAAAAAAAAAAAGTATCTGCAGCAAATGAACAGCATCTGAAAGTTATGTGCTTAAGAAATATGAAAAAAAATCCAGCAAAGACCTCACACAGGATCCCAGAGATGCGTCTGGCCCTTCACCTGATTCAGCCAATCCAGACCTCAACATTACTGAGCAGTGTGGGATTGTCTCAGGCAAACTGTTCCTAAAGGACATTTAAATACATTACAAAAAGCTTGTTTAAGAAAGTTCAGGCTGTATTGAAAAATAAAGGTGGCCATTCCAAATAATGACTTTCAAACTCATTAGAATTATAAAAACTCTCTATTTCCATGTATGGTGGCACATATGTAATAAATGTCTGCCCCTAGTTCCCATTTTTCAAGCAAAATGTAAAGAAACGAGGGATGGCTCAAGACTTTTGCAGAGTACTGTATATGAACTGTTAAGATTATGTCCACTACTTATTGAGAAAAACTCAGACATTTAGGCTTTTACAACATTTCAGAAAGGCTTCAACTCTTCTTATTTGTTATTTTTTTTAAATATTAGCAGTACAAAAATGAAAAACACTAAACACTTTTCCAAAAATATATACAAAGTATCCATGAATGCGATTTCATTTTCATTTTTTATTTATTTTTATTTATATTTATTTATTTATTTTGACAGTAGACGG
>VOQJ01032686.1:0-14390 GCA_015052665.1 Apistogramma diplotaenia
GTTAGTGAAATTTGCTGATTTGCTGAACCACCATGACTGAGATGGTCATGGCGGCTGATGACAGCAGGCTGTTGTTCCTGTTCAGTCAGTTCTGGCTTTATGTTAATAAAACTGCAGTTCCTGTGTGAAGCTAACAGGTGAATAAGGTTTCTTTCGTCTTCCACTGAAGCTTGTCACATTGCTTTTTCAAATATATGTAATGCTTTGGATGCTCATTTTTGTTTTTAATGCTTATTTTTAATATACATTATGAACAAATTATAAATTAATTTAAGCCAACTTAAAAAATATATGCTCAAACATTTCAAAGTGGTTTACATTAACTTAAACATTTTAGGTTAGATTTAGTAGAATATTTACATTAAGTAATAAAGCCAATGTATTTATTTCAATTTGGAACAATTTGAAAAAATTGGCTCTCTTCACCTTTATAAATTGGTTTACATAAATTTACAATTTTTAGGTTACACTAAAGGATTTATTTGCATTTGGTCAATGCAAAAATATTAGGTGTGACAGATTACTTCAATTTTTTTAAGTTGAGTCAATGTTGTATTTTTTTCAGTGAAGCTCTGGTTAAAAAAATAAAATAATCACTTTACTGTTCTTTTGCTGTTCATTTTGTAAAATGTTCTTTTCTCAAGGAACAAAATTTCTGACCTTATAATTGAAAAAAAGATTTCATGTTATATTATGACATAGCAAATGCCATCACAGTAAGGAACAATGTGTTTCATGTTTTATCTGTTTCATTCTAATCTAATAATTTTATATTTTCTATGTTAGAGAGCAGCTAAATATTAAGAACTAATTTCTAAATGTTTATGTCTACATTGGTAAAAACATTTGAAGGAGCACATTTAATGTATTTTGATCTGCCTGATTAATTTCACTTACTGTACTATTCAACTTGGCATTTTATCCCAGACCTCAAACATGTGAGTACGGCAGCAAGTGTCCAAAGGCTCATTGTGAGGAAGAGCTGCAGGAGTGGATGATGCGTGCAGCACAAGAGAAGGAGATCATACAGAACATTCAAGCCCAGGGTCTCGGGTCCTATAATGAGATGCTCATACAAGAGTACAGAAACAGCAGTAATGAAGTGTATATTGTAAGTATGGGCTTCACTTTAATGTGTTCACATTTTACATCAAACTGTCTTGATTTTTTATTTGAAAGGGTGTGAAGGGAAGTGACTTTAACTTGGACAATGTTCCTGCTTATGGGATAGTACATTTTGAAAGGACAGGAAATCCTCAGGTTGCAACCCTCATCATTTTTGACCAACAAATTTTTTTCTCAGACCAGGTTCTAGAAGAAGTTGAGTAGTAACAAGTTGACCACAAATTTCTACAGGAATGGAAAAATCCAAATTTGTTCAAGAAATATCCATTTCTGTTTTTAAAGCATGAAATGCGAAACAAACAGCTTACACACAAACCTACATGCACTTGTTTGATTTGATATGGATGAGTGAGTTCAGGTGGCAGGAGAGAGCTGAGGAGAGCAGATACAAACTTAAGAAAGAGACCAGACTGAACTGCACTATTTTAATGGATTGGCTGCATATTAAATTATTGCCAATCATCCACTTTCTGGCTTTACCCCATGCAACTGTTTGAAGCATGGAGAGAAGTCCTACGTCTCTCTCCATGTCATAACAAAGTTAATGTTTAGCCTGCAGAAAAATCCGCTGTGCTGACACAAGTGAAAATAACAACGAGGATAATAGGAAAGGTGCACATCAGACAAAAATGAAAAACAAAATTTGGTTTTTGCCTTTTCTGATACAGTACAATAGAGGAAAGTAAGCATCCGGCTTGAATTTCTGAGAGAATAATCTGGTATTTTTTGAGTAACAGCCAATTAGTTTGCTGAATGTATTTTTCTTCTTAAATGTTAATTTGAGTGTATTTCACTTTGTCAAACATTGAACAGATATCTGAACATGTTGACGATGTTAGCATCTCATGTGATGAAGATTTAACTGTGGATTGTAAAGAGATCAATGCAACAGTAAAATGGAACTTCCAAATTGAGACAGAGGTAAGATTTACCCGTTTTATTTTTTATAACATAGGCCATTGAAGGTTTTGTTCTTTTCTTGTGTGAAATTACATCAATTCCAGCAAGTTTCACATTTCACTATTTTGGAATCATTGTAACTAGCCTGGAAGTTTCAATTCAGTTCAGTTTAATTAATATTTTATACCGATGAGAGAATAAGACATGAGAAACACAAACCCTGGATCAAAAGACCCAGGACCATGACTCATGTTGTGACAATGGGAAGAAAAAAACTCCCTTTCAACGGGAAGAAACCTCCAGCAGAACCAGGCTCAGGGAGGGGCAGTTATCTGCTGCCACCAGTTGGGGTTGAGGGGAGGGAGACAGGACAGAGGACATGCTGTGGAAGAGAGCCAGAGATTAATAACTGATGATAAAAAGCAGAGTGGGGTATGAGCAGAGTAAATTTAATGCACAAAATAGGAATTACGCAGTTATCATAAAAGACACCCAAATTACACTGTTCATTTAAGAAAACGTCTTTCAGATTAACGACACTAATGGCAGAAAATCCAGCCTTAACAGCAGTATTTGAAGGCTTGAATATTTGTGATCTACCAAGTAAACTGCGTCCTGGGGGGGGGGTTGGGGATCTACAGTCCAAAAGGCCCACGTTCAGCGTCTCCTTTACAGAGGCAGCCTGTTAAAGCAGCAGTCTGAGAACTTTACCACTACTAATGTACAGCAGTAGAGGAGGTAGAGCTGTGAGGTTGAAGAAGGAAGTACTTCTGGCCAAGAACGTTCCTGAAACAAGAGGCAGATACCAGGAGGACAGAAGGACCACAGCTTCTGCAGTTACAAAAGACAAAACTTGGATGTGGGAGGTGTTTAAGGTAGCTTTGGAGAAGGATTTTTGTTTGGCCTCAAGTTCTAGCAAACAATTTGTCAACTCAGAAAGGGGAAACGGGGTTTGGCTCAGGCTGTATTCACACACAGGAACTATTAACTCAGAATAGGAACATTGAACCCAAGCAACACATCCTTGTTGGAGAAGGAAGGGCTGAAGACGTGGGTGAAACCTTGCTCTAATGTAGCTTGCAGAAGTAATTGAAAAGTTCCTCAGTGTCAAAGTGCTGGTTTGGATGGGAGATGCTAAAATCTGTGGATGTGGTGTGGTAGTCTGCACTGACGCACCTTTTGAGTGTTGATGGTGGTACAGGGCTGGTGGAGTTCTAACAATTTCATAATACTTTATGTTGTGAATTCCCTTCTCAATATGTAATTTGAATTTATTTTTTCTTTTAATTTCCAAGAAAGTTTAGAATTATGTCACAAATATGCTTAAATGGCAGTTTTGTGTTTAAACAGAGACAGCTTGTGCATGTGGCGCTCCTAAAGCAGGAACCAGGAGCTTCATTCACTCTTGATGATGCAGATTCTGAGCCCTGCATTTACTCAGCAGGTGAAAAATTTCTCAGTGGAGACAGGACCTATGACATCACTGTATCTTTCACTTCCACCAACCCAGGCTTGTACGAACAGTGGTTAGTACTCGATTTCGACATGAGACCAGTGCTCTTGAAGAAACTCAAAGTTAAAGTAGGCCATGTGTCACATGATGACACTGAACAGTCAACTGTGAGCAAAGGAGCAAGATTTGAGTGTGCGGAGCGTTGGCACACAGGGAACCGGGTCATCATCCCGTGTTCGTTCAGGACAGAAGAACAGGAGGAGCTGTTAAAGAAGTACAAGCCTCCACAGATTAGTTTGCTGCATAAATGCTCCCACAACACTCAAACAACACTGAATAATGAAAACTACAGAGAAAGAATGCACCATTTCCTGCACAACGAAGAACAAGCCGAGGACCAGGTTGTTTCAAGGTATGTATCATTTTTCTTATTTGTTTGAATGTGCACTCATACACATTTGCTTAAGTTTTTTTTTTCTCATTTGTTTTAGACTAAATGTTTGTGGAGGAATTACAACATTGGATTCATTGTGCAGCTCACAATATGGCTATAAGGAGGCTCCTCAGGGGCAACTGCTATGTGCTGTGCCGATCCCTCATTACCTTACACAAGACAGCCCTGAGGGACTGGCACTACAGCAAAGTATCCGGTCTGCCCTGATAGCCCCTTTAACTTTTGGTCGATCAAACTATAAAGTCTATGAAGCCAGTGTTCTCCCACACAAAACAAGTGAGAACAAAATTTTTTTGCAACTGTCAAAACAGTGTTGCTCTGATCTTGCACTCAAAAGAAATGAATCCTATCAGATGGAGGTGCAGTTCCAGCTGGACCGCTTTAGATACTGCACAATGCACAAGGCTGTGGATCTTCTTCCCAATACAAAGATCGTGCTGCCAGTCTTTAAGAACTGTGTAGTTCCTGCTAGTAATATCACCTGTGAGAACCTCAATGCAAAGCAGCAATTAGCAGTTCAGTTTATTACGGGGAACTCCAGTGTCAAAGAGTTTGTGGCGCCACTCCTGATTTATGGACCGTTTGGAACTGGGAAAACATTCACCCTTGCTACAGCAGCCAGAGAGCTTTGTAAGGACCCTCGGAACAAGGTTCTAATCTGCACCCACACCAACAGGTAATTTATATTTTTGAAAATGTATTTTCTATAGTTGTCTAAAATTGGGTTAAACTGTACTAAAGTGAACATTTGGTACACAACAGGTAAGTATATCACACTTAGTGACATTTCAATGGCATTTTTAAAAAATCTGGTCTCCTGAACTAATCACAAAAGAAAACACAACAAATGCATACAGCACAGTCAAATATTCCTTACACCAGAGGCCCATAAAAACTTGTCACATAATGTGACAAAATTTTTAATTTCAGAACTCTTAATATTTCCTATGACTTCTTGGAAGGTGCCGTGGATGTTTTACTGCTAGTGCTTTTTCCTTGAGGTCTAGTACTGATCACTTGCACTTGTGCATCTACAATGCATGATGAGTCTCCCTCACTGCCATTCTGAAGAAGAGCTGCCAGTGAGCATGATGTCACATGCCGCAGTTTAGGTACTTTGCATCAAATGTTGTCCATCAACTTTAATATTTTTGACAGTTTGACCTGGTGAACAAATTCATGGTGCACAACCTGTGAATTTAAAATGGGGGGAAAAAAAAGAAGAAAATTGTACATAACCTTTGTTATGTAAGCCTCTTACGGCTTGGACACTGTAGTGTCTTCCACCCAAAATTGCTACTTAGTTTCTGGGTTGCAGTCAGAACTCTGCTCCCACCACCACTGAGAGGCTCCCTGAAAGGCTCATAAAGAAAAAACATAGTGGACAAATTTAAATCAGATAACATTCTACTTTGTTGGAGTTGCAGACCTTTATAAGTGCCCCCTTTGTAATTTACTATTTGCAATGATTCATCAAGTAACTCAAATAACTCAATTATGAAAAAGCCTCAGTGCAGATGTTTTGCTTCACTGCTGACAGAAACAAATATGCAAAAAACACACAAACACATACGAAATTTATTTTATCCAGCAATATTGTCAGAACTCCTGTTTTTGCCTCCTACTACAAAAAAACATCTGGTGGGTCAATTTCATTAAAAATGTTGATTAAAAAAGAACTTTATTTGCCATGGTTGCTGTGAAGTTTGATTGGATCAGGTCATATATGTGTTTATAAAAACACATGAAAGGGTTTGGCAGCTGTACAGTATGCAGCTAAACTATTAAAAACCCTGCAATTTCTGAAATTAAAACAGTGAGCAGTTTAATTTAAAAGACCTGTATTTTTTTCTTCTTTTGAAATAATAATTATCGCTCATAATGAAATCATATTAAAACAAAAATATTTATTTTCTGATCACTCAATTAATCAAGGGAATAATGCCAACATTTACTTGTCCTTGACATTTTTGTTTCCTTTCAGTTCAGCAGATCTGTATGTCAGAGAACACTTCCATCCAGTCATCAGGAAGAAAAATGATGGAATCAGGCCAATCAGAATAAAAGCAAACAAACAAGGGACTGCTTTGTTTGCCACAGATAGCATTACTTTGAAATACTGTCTTCTTTCAGAGGATAGACATCGTTTTCTACCACCTACAAAAGCAGTTCTAGATCAGCATAACATAATCATAACTACAACAACAATGGCAAGACATTTTCATGACCTAAAACTTCCAGAGGGATACTTCACCCACATTCTAATTGATGAAGCCTCTCAGATGCTAGAATGTGAAGCCTTGATGGCCCTTGGCCTTGCTGGGTCAAAATCCAGAGTTGTTTTAGCAGGAGATCACATGCAAATGGGACCTAAGCTTTTCTCAGTGGATGACCATCATCGTTCAAATCACACACTCCTCACTCGCTTGTTCCACTACTATCAAGACCAAAACTGTGATGCTGCCAACAAAAGCAGAATCATTTTCAATGAAAACTACCGCTCAACCAAAGAAATCGTGGAGTTTGTCTCTACCCATTTTTATGTTGGGAAAAATGATGTCATCAAAGCTGCTGGAAATGTTCCAGGTCCCACAAACTGCCATGCCCTTAAGTTTCACCACGTAAGAGGAGAGTGCCTCTTGGAGACAGTAAATATGTCTTGGTATAACAAAGAAGAAGTTTCCGAAGTTGTTCGAGTAGTGAGCGATATACTTAAACACTGGCCATCAGCCTGGGGGGTCAGGGACCAAAGCTCAATCTGTGTTCTGTCAGAGGGATTTCAGGTAATAACCTTTGTTTTGAGTCCAATTATGATCATACTAAAACATGAACAGTAATTACAGTAATGATACACACTGGATTTTAAGATTAATTGTGAGACATAGTTTTAAAATAGAATTAATAACTTAAATATTTGTCTTTGATTCATAGGTTCTTGAAATTAGGACAGCACTTTTAAGCAGAAACCTTCCAAACATCCATGTTGAGAGACTTGCAAATGTTCAAGGTAATTTTAATCCAGCTTTAGGATCCCCTGTCAGATTTTCCATTATGCTAGGCTTGAAAGAAGACTAAACACATTTGAGTCACCATTCATTCAAACACTGCACTGCTATTATTATAATATTCATAAAACTCTTCCCATGTGTCTACAGGAAAACAGTTCAGGGCAGTCATTTTAACAACTGTGCAAACACGTGACAGCCTAAAAACATCTCACCTGCCTGGTCTGGAGATGTTCAGTGATGCACGTGTTTTGAACACTGCAATGACCAGGGCTCAATCCCAGGTGGTTGTAGTTGGAGATGCTGCTGCCCTGTGTTGCTTTGGCAAATGTTCAGGAATCTGGAGGAGTTTCATAAACCACTGCATCAGTAGCAACAGTGTTGCACCACAACATTTCACCGGAGAGTTCTTTGAAAGAGATGTTACAGAAACTGCAAAGTTTCAGAAGTCCGAACATGTGGATCACAGCCAAATCCTGAGTGATGCGATTCTTAAAGAGTTGAAAGATGATTATGAACAACTGAAAACAGACTACAGTTCTGATGAAGACAGTTCACATACCAACTCTTTGAAAGAGCCAAGACCACTATTCAGTGTCACTAATACTGATTCAGAGGTGTTAGAGATATGTAAAAAACAACCAAGGATCTACAAACAAGGGAAGATGTTCAGGGAATCATACAGTAAAGGCTACGTTATACCATTTCATAATCCAAACAAACGTATAAACATCAAGGGACCAGCAAACCTTGGTAAGACCTTTACTGGAGATGAAGTGCTCCTACAGGGAGCAAAGGTCATAAGCATCACCAAAAAAGACGAATCAGCACGTGTACTTATGTGCCTGCTTGAGGATGAGGACCATAGCAAAACACGACAGAATTCTGAATACAGTTTTATCAGAAGGAGGATGATGCCAATAAAAAGATCTGAGCCCAAAATATGCATACGGATCCCAAAAAGAAAACGTAACTTTATGCCAATATGGGAGAAAATTAATGGAGAATGGACAGTAACAAGAGATCAATATATTGATGAAAACCTAAAACACAAGAGTTTATTCATGGTGCAAGTGATATCCTGGAAAGAAGAGTGTTACTATCCTTTGGGGTATGTCATAGATATTCTTCCAGTTGGCAGATCTTTGGCTGATGAATTAAGGATTTTGAATGAAGAATTCAAAGTTGAATACAACACATGCACACCAGGCAGGGTCCCTTCCTGGACAGATGATAATGAGGCAAAAAGACAGGACTTACGTGAGTTAATCACTTTCACTGTGGATCCTGTGGGAGCGAAAATCTTGGATGACGCTATCAGTGTCAGGGAACTTGGAGATCATTATGAGCTGGGAGTCCATATTGCTGATGTGGCAAGTTTTGTGAAGCCAGGTGACGAATTCGATATTGCTGCAGAAAAAAAAGGCACTACCTACTACTGCGCCGGGGAGAAACCTATTCATATGTTCCCCCAAGAAATGAGCACTCAATACATCAGTCTGCAGGAACGTCAAGATCGCAGGGTGGTCTCATTGATGTTCAAAATAGAAAAAGATACAAACAAGGTAACAGGAGAGCCCACATTTCAGCTTTCTCTAATCAACTCTGACAAGCAGCTGTCATATGAAGAGGCAGAAGACATTATCTCCAAAAGATATAAAGACACGCCTAAATTTGATACTTTTGAGGATTGTGTCACAGTGGCTTATTGTTTTGCAAAAGCTCAAAGGAAGATAAGACTTGAGCTGGACTGGGCTTATTCTCAAGCCGATGATGACAAACTGCCCGGGAAGCGCAAAGCCCATCTGATGATTGAAGAACTGAGTGTCTTATTTAACCGACATGCATCTGAGACTTTGATCAGTTGTGAAAAAACTGAGTATTCCACACCACTTCGCTGTCAAGCGAAACCAGATCCAGAAAAGTTAGAAGAATTCAAGGAGCAATGTGGAGAATTAATAGCATTGTCTTTTCATGTGCGCCACAAAGTAGACCATGACCAACAAGTAGACCATGACCAACAAGTAGACCATGACCAACAAGTAGACCATGACCAACAAAGCCCAAAGTGTGAATACTTTCGCATTCTCACTGAAGTGTGGAAAGAAATAGTTGAAGCTGCCAAAACAGATGATACAGACAAAATGGTGGACCTAGTTGCTGCTGATGACATCCACCCTCTGCTCAAGCCAGTCACTGAAAAGTTCAGAAGGTGCTCCAGTAAAGCTTACGTCATTTGTTCAAAATCATGTCGTGAAGCAGAAATAGGGCATTATTCTCTGAACCTAAAGTCTTACACAAAGGCCTCCTCACCGTTACGGCAGTACATAGATCTCATCTTGCAAAGACTCTTGCACTCTTTCATATGTAACACAGATGTACAATACACCAAATCAAAGATTATAAGTTTGTGCAGTCAATTTCAGCGCAACCTCAAAACTGCTGCAGAGTATGAACAAAAGGCTGAGCAGATCTCATATGCAGTGAGCATGAAAAAACAAAGTGCTTCAAAGTTAGCCTTTGTTGTTCATGCTGATCCTGAGGGAGATAGTTTTGCAATATTGTTTCCTTTTAACAAGAACATAATAGCTGGGAGCTTACCAATTATGTACAAAGATTTACAGTTAGAGGATCAGCCATTTTATGATGAAGAAAAACAGTGCATTGTTCTTAAATGGAAAAGACGGATTTACACAACTGATGATATCCAAATCCAACAAGAGCTGAAACTGATGGCAGATAGTAGTGCTTGTATTGACCTTCCATTGGAATGTTGGAAACATACTGTTGAAGCAATTGACAATGGAAAACTGGGTGATGCAAAGATGTTCATAATGAACGCTAACGAGAAGAAACTGCCTCAGTCCTCTGAGACTAGAGATTCCCAGACTACCAAGTGCCCCTCTAAAGAGAAAGAAATAACAGAGATACAAAGTGAGCACTGGGCTGACATCCAACTCTACTTGCACCAAGGTGACATCCTAAAGATCCAAATGACATCGGAGCTTAAAAGAGGCCACCACATGCCCACTGTTCAGTTGGTGCACATTAAACCAAAGTTTGAGATTTGTGTTGACCATGTCCACAGCCCTATCACATGCTTCTCCACATTGGCAGATAATCCTTCAAGGGATTTTTATAATGATACAGAGGATTATATAAGGATCTGGAAACCACTGTGTGAAATGGAATCTGCTGCAACTGCAGTGAATGAAAGTGACAGCATTATCATTGAGAACCTCCAGGTGAAGTTCAACCAAGACCAGGATGACATACTAACAGGAAGCTTTTTCTTGCCGCTAGAATGGATCCAAAAATGGGCCATTGACTTCAACCTTGCGAAGTGCTTGCTGTGCATACGGAAACGAGGTCTGAAGCTGAATTCAAACATGGAACATTCTGCACTGGTGGACCCAAGAGAGTTCACATGGGTAGCCCATGGTGTCACATGTAATGCAGAAGAAAAGAAAAATGATGGAATTAAAGTGGAGTTCTATGTGAGACACCTGCCTATGCAGATCATTCCTGATTGTGTTTTTCAGAAAAACACTCTTTTCACAGTTGAAATCATTCCAAAGCTCCTGCCTGACATGTAAGTTCAACTTCAGTTCAGTTTTACATTACTTATTGTTGGATAGTGGGGTGGCTGTAGCTCAGGAGGTAGAGCAGGTCACCTATTAATCAGAAGGTTGGTGGTTTAATCCCCAGCTGCTCCAGTCATCGTGCCAAAGTATCGTTGATCAAGATACTGACCCTCCAGCTGCTCTCTGATACATTCATGGGTGTAGAAAAAAGTGCTTGTGTTAATGAAGCATGTTGTGTAAAGCGTTTTGAGTGCTCAAGTAGAGTAGAAAAAGCACTATATAAGAACCGGTCCATTTACCATAATTCAAACTTTCTCAGTTACACATTATGATAGACTTGTGTTTTTTTTTCTGTAGCCGAAAAGAAAATGCTGTAGTCAACATTACGTCTGCATGTGATATTGTCAAAGCCATAGCTCTTGGAAAACGCATTCAAAGAGAGGGTATGTCCATCAGTCATCAATAAATAGTTTGATACTTCTATCCACAACTTACAAAATTACAAACACAAAACCCAGAGTTAATTTAAATCTTTTGTCTTTCTAGTAAAATCAAGCTTTAGTACTGTGAGGAAAAGGTTAAATGGACTGCCAGAGCTGAACCCGAGCCAGCGCCATGCAGTAAATACAGCTCTAGATAATACCCTCACACTGATACAAGGACCCCCTGGTAAGTCTGTGAACTTGTGTTTTAACTTGATGGCTCATTTTTTCAGAAAAAGCTTAAAATGTTTTCTTTGCTTCTTAGGAACTGGAAAGACAGTAGTAGGTGTGTACATCGTAAACTGCTTTTTTGAGCACAACTCTAAAAATCAAAGGAAATGGAAAGACCCAAAGGATAAGGAAAAAAAAGAAGTCATTCTTTACTGTGGCCCATCCAACAAGTCTGTTGACGTTGTAGCAGGCGAGTCATATTGTTTCTCTGCAGAATTTCATCTTCATTGTTTCTCTGCAGAATTTCATCTTCACATAACTTCTTGTGTTCTGTGTGTCTTTTACTGCTGTAACATAGAGTACTTAATGAAGTTTAAGGACAGCCTAAGGCCCCTCAGGGTTTACAGCCAACAAGTGGAGATGCTTGAGTTCCCTAATCCAGACTGTTACCTGCAGTTTTCTCAAAGGACACTCCGCCAAGATCGTTCCAAACCAGAGCTCAAGTACTGCAATCACATCAGTTAGTGACTGACTGCATTGGAACATTTTTCCTGTTAATTAACATTGGCCTGTTTTATATGAATTTAGGGACATCACTCTGCATCACCGCATGCGTCAGGACCACAACATTTATTCAACTCAAATTAAAGCTTTTGATAAACGCATCGAGCTTTCAATGAATGAAAAAAAGGAAGAACTGACTGCTCAAGAGGTCAAAGAGTAAGTTCAGATGTACAGTTTATTTTTATTTACTTTTTGATGTACTGTTGTTATTTTTGATTTTGATTTATTTTTATGTCTGAAACATTATTGTCCCCTAGATACAAAAACCTTCTCAGTAAGGCTCGGGCATATGAACTCCAACAGCATGACATCATACTGTGCACATGTACACAGTCTTCCAACCCAAGCTTGACTAAGACGATCACTGCACGTCAGATTTTAATTGATGAGTGTGCTATGGCCACTGAACCCCAGGCTCTGATTCCACTAGTCTGCAACAAACCAGAAAAGGTTTGGACATCACAAAATGCACTGCTTCCTTCTTTGAGATGGTCTGCTAAGCCTTAAAAACTGCCTTTAGCTGCTCTTTTGTGGGTTTTTCTGCATTTAGCTTTCTATTTAATAACTGAAAAGCATGCTGCTTTGGATTGAGATCAAGTGGCTAACAATATCTCATTTCTTTGCATTGAGAAAATCTTTTCCAGTATGCTTTGGGGTCATTATTCATTTGCACTGTGAAGCACAGTTTTACAGCATTTCACAGAATTATTTGTCTGTACATTTCAGAATTCATCCTGTTACTTCAGTCACATCATCAAAAAACACTAGTGACCTGGTTGCATTAGCAGTAACACTATGCCATAACATTTCCTCCATCTTGACAGATGATGTGGTATGTTTCAGGTCATGAGCGGTTCCTTTCCTTTTCCATACTTTTCCCTTCCCATCATTCAGTTCATTTTTGTTTGTTTGTTGTTCAAAGATTTTTTTTGTCTGGAATTGTGTGGATTCTTTTAGATGTTTTCTGGCAAAGTCTAATGTGACCTCCTTTTCACTAGTGAAACCACTGTTTTATACCATGTTGTAAACCCTGTGCATTTGATTATAGACCTTGCCAATGATACAC
The DNA here is from genome assembly GCA_015052665.1 of Apistogramma diplotaenia. NCBI lineage: Eukaryota > Metazoa > Chordata > Actinopteri > Cichliformes > Cichlidae > Apistogramma > Apistogramma diplotaenia. The sequence goes on from VOQJ01032686.1 coordinate 12,805, forward strand.
CTAGCTTCTCAAGAGTATCCTTGACTTTTTTCGATTTGAGCTGTGAAGTTATTTTTCATAACCATGGAAATAACCCGTTATGTGCCAGATTCTTGATGTAGCCTCTAGAAGTGGCTGTAATACCTAAACAGTTACAACAGTACTGTCAATAATACCCTTGAATAAAAGCTGAAAACTGTGTCTTTGTCTAATACATTATGGACCTCACTATAGCTTTTAAAATGTTACCTTATTGTTTCTTAGGTAGTAGTCACTCTGTTGCTAGTTGCTCACTCTCTTGTTGTCCACCAATATCACTTCCAGATTGTTTTGATTGGGGACCACAAACAGCTACGACCCATTGTGAAGAATGAACGTGTGAGGAAGCTTGGAATGGCGAAGTCTCTGTTTGAGCGATACCATACAATCCACAAGAACAGGGCTGTTATGCTGGACATACAGTACAGAATGGTGAGAACAATGAACGTAATATTAAGTGTGTATACAATAGTGAAGTATGATGCATAAAAAATATACAGGTATACAAAAGTTTTTTTAGCCTGTCATATCTGGCAGTTTTTGCAATTGGAATTGTGATCCGAATGCATTGTTGCACTAAACATGTTTGCTTTTATAAGACCAGCTCTATAAGTTCTCTATAGGTGAACTTGTTAATGTTTGTCTTTTTCTTTATTACTTCATTTTGATTATAGTCCACAAAATATGACTGCCAGGTCTGACAGGCAGAAAAAAATAAGAAGAGAGAGAAAGCAAAAGAAAAAAAGAAGGCAGAAAACAGAAGAAATAAGAGCGGAGCCCAAAGGATTCTCCAACCCTCACATGATTGGTCACTTTTAAAATGATGAGTGTCCAAAGGCTGAGGTCCTGGCGGACCGATCCCTGGCTAAAACACTGGCAATTGGGACATAGAATTTAACCTCTCTGGTGGGGAAGGAGCCTGAGCTAGTGGATGAAGTTGAGAGATACCGGCTAGATATTGTCGTCAATGCATGGCCTGGGAGTTGCCCTCGGTGAGAGGTGGCGAGCTGAGGTGGGTATTGTATCCTCCCAGTTCGTTGCCTGTATGTCGGAGTTCTCTATGGTATGTCGGAGGGTTGCTTCCCTGTGTCTTTGGGCCGGGAATAGGTCCTGACTGTTGTTTGCGTTTATCCGCCTAATGATAGTTCAGAGTACTCACCCTTCTTGGAGTCGCTGGGCGGGGTGCTTGAGGGTGCTCCATCTGGTGACTCAGTCATTATGCTGGGAGACTTCAATGCTCACATAGGCAATGACAGTGAGACCTGGAGGGGTGTGATTGGGAGGAACGGCCTCCCTGATCTGAACCCGAATGGTGTTTTGTTGTTGGACTTCTGTACAAACCACAGTTTGTTCATAATGACCACCATGTTCACCATGGCACAGGACACCATAGGTCACAGGTCAATGATTGATTTTGTAATTGTATCATCAAATCCGAGGCTGCATGTTCTGGACACTCGGGTGAAGAGAGGAGGTGAGCTGTCAACTGATCACCACCTGGTGGTGAATTGGATCGGGTGGGGTGGGGGGGGGGGGTGGTGGGATGGACCCAGCGCCCTTAAAGGCTG
>VOQJ01032687.1:18567-31633 GCA_015052665.1 Apistogramma diplotaenia
GGGGTGGGTGGGGGTGGGGGGGGGGGGGGGCGCGGGGGTTTATCTATGCAACCAGAGTCTGGGATTCCCACTAGAGACCATGTGAACCACCTTTCACAGTATTTTTTATACTTTTAGCAAACCACTTAGCATGATTGAGCTAATGCTTTTCAGTATTTATCTGAGGTTTCTCATGCTTCTATGTTTGCTTCTCTTTCCTTTGGTTTATTTCATTTCCTGTTTTTGTTAATGGCTTTTCTCACATGTTGATGATGTGGGTCTGCTTTGGTGAAACAAGATTCCAAAGATGGACTGCCAAATGCTCATCTTAGGTTATTTCATCCTGTGTGTCATTGTGTTGTTTCAGGCTGTCCGGTTTAAAACTTGGACTGCTTTTAAAAAAATATCACTTCTACTTTATTCCCAAGGTTTTGATTTTTTAAAAAGGAAAAAGTTCAGCTACCAGGCATGGCTTTAGATTGAAAGTAGCATAAAGTTCAACTGTGGGTTTGCTGACATTTCGATACATACGGTGATTTGAAAATAAGTTTTCACAGGGTCCTGCACTCAGGACTTTATGTGAAAACATCTCATGATTCGGTTGTCTGCTGTTCAGCGGTCAAAAAAATGAACTAATCGTTTCCTATATGACTTTATTTTATGAATTTTGATCCACTCAGTGTTGCTTCAGCTCATTGTGGTTTGCAGGCATTTGTTCATGTGCAGCTCTTTAAGCTCCCACCACAGCATTTCCATCAGGTTGAGGTCTGGACTTTGGACCATTGCAGCCCCTTAATTATTTTCCTTTTCAGCTGCTCTGTTGTTGATTTGCTGCTGTGCTTGGGATCGTTGTCCTGTTGCATGACCCAGATCCAGTCAAGTATTAGCTGTTTAGCTGAGTTCTGTGAAATATTTTTTCTGATATGACTGTATCAGCAAGTTTTGGCACAAGATGGAAAACTGCCTGCCAGTTTACATGATAATGTGCATCCCTTATTGATCTCAAAAGCGGAATCCAGTGGCTCCTATGCTAAAAGAGGTAATAAAGAAAATATTGGAGAGCCTTTGCTTAGCATATAGAGAATTTGACCAGCTTATTATGGATGCCATTTGATGCTTCTGGGTGAGTTTTGCCTGCCCTCTCTGTGTTTTTATGTTTAGCTTTTGCTCCTTTTCTTGTACTTTGGATTTTTAAAATTTTGTCCTGAACAACGACTTGAGTTTACCCTGCTGGATTCTTTGCTAAAGCTTACCTTTTATGTCCTTCGTACCTTCCATTTTCCTATCCTCATTTGTCTAAACTAGACACCATTTCTCTCCTTTTTTGTTATCCACGTTTTAAGTAATAATATGCAGTGAATATCCAAAGTTTATATCATGTCATAGTTGAAAAAACGGAATCACTTTGATACAGAGTGTGCCAAACCCACAGGAAGAATAAACATATTTGTGTGTTTATCTTAAGTACTTAAATTATTCTACCTGCAGGAAGTATCAAGACTGCGTTAAAAGACAGCAATAATCTCACTAATGCATTCCTGCAACCTGAAAAACTCACTTTGACCTTGAATGGGTTGAGCATTGCAAATTATATCTATATGAACTGAAAAAGAAAATTCCACTGCACCTTTTAAAGATATTAATGTTACTTTGGCAATGACAGAAGGCAAACTGTGTACATAAAATGAGGTGGTGGTCATACATCCTCGCTAGCCGGTTAGCATTGTGTTTAGATTAATTTTCTCCTTTTAACACCATCTTCATCTATACACATGCTGGGAGCATTTCATTGTAGCACCACATTACTTAGACATGTTGTGCTATGTTGTCATGGCAATAAAATAAAATATTTTGTGGGCAATTATGTCTCGTGCTTTCAGCTTTGAACAGTATAACATTGTGCTCTAGCGTTGTTGAGTGAAATGGTGTTGGAGACTTCAGTGTTTCTCTCAGGCTCTTTACTATACTGCCTAATGTAACATTTAAAATTTTGTGCGGTTAAAGCACAGACGGCTGCGAAATATTTGTGTTCAGTGTTGACATATATTGCGTATCCTCATGTTTTATGTTCCGGAAGGTAAAAATAGCAACATGTGTACAGATGCATGTGGGTGTAACGCAAAGGAAAATCTGTGGCTATTGCTTGATTTGAGCAGGCTGTGTTGTGGTTTGTTTGCTGCCTTATGAGCTGAAACGTGTCTCTTTTAATGATGTTTTGTCATATAGAACCACTGTATGACTGTGGGGCATTTTACCATCCTTTGTAAAAGTGTTGCCACTGTGACAGAAAATACTGTATGTTTAACACGCACAAATAAACTTGATTTTGAAGATTCACTTTGATTTTTTTTCTTTTTTTTTTGACAGTTTTGGTTCTTTAATCTTTTGAGATCACTCTCCATGTGTGTGTGTTTTTCTCCACTCCTCTATTAGTTTCCTGTGCGTTTATAGTCCTCTTTCTCCCTCACTCTCTCCTTTCCAGCTTTTTGTGTTTTCCCCGGATTCATGAGTTTTATCAGCTTATCATTAAAGCTCATGTTTTGTTCAGTATTCCAACTACCTTTCCCTGCTTTTGGGGCCTCGCTTTATTAAAACCAACAGCTCGGATTACGAGTACATGCTGTGTTGTGTTGGAAAGAGGTATTTCAAATTCAAAAAGAATGGTTACCCGGCGTTTTACATGACTTTTATATAAAACTCTTTAAAAAACGGATTACAAAAGGTATTTTGAGAACTGTTCATGAGAACTGCGACCATCATATGGGACACAAAATGGCTAGTGGAAGCTTTCTGTCTACTCATGAAACAGGGTACACACATTTGTCTTGAAGACAGTTATTTTGTTGAGTGTCTGAAAGCACCTGAGTGACAGTCCAGGGAGAAAGCCTAGAATGAACAGCAGATGATCTATGACTGGATTGAAGCAGCCCACTTGTGATTCAGATGCACCATTATGAAGATTTCATGATGAAAGAAACCAAACATAAATTTGGGCAAAGTAAAAACTGTGAAACTATAAAATGTTATTTAATACTTGTATATGGCATTAGCTACCTTGAGTTCACCCACTAGTTTGTGAAACTGGAGATAAGGATGTAACTTTTTAGGGCAGATCCATCCTAAAGCACACGCTGATTTACTGTCTATAATCAACACGATAAACATCATTCTGTATGAAAGAACACAGAAACTAGGCTACAGACTTTTCTTTTACTGTGTGGTATTAAATTGTTAAGGTCATTTTATTGTAGACTCTTATGCTGCCAGCTTTTATAAATAGCCTGTGATCTATTTGCACAGAAATTATCTCCCAACCAGTTCAGCTGAACTCTCCCATGAATCTTTCAATGGTTTCATCGACGTAATGCACTGTTACTGTTTTGGATCCTGCCTGACTTTATTACTGGAATCAGCAGAGAGCTGATCTGAAATAATTAGCAGATTAGTAAATGAAGGTAGTGGGGGAAAAGCAAAGCTTTGTGCTGTCATAGCAACCACAGGACTTTTCCTTTGAGAGAAAACATCTACATCTACACAAATCTGTAGCTGAAACAGTCACCTGCAAAAGCTAAAGCTAAATTTCCATTTCTGCAAGGGAAGCAGAGCGTTTTGGATATAAGCAGGATGCAGTCATACAGTTTGAGCAATAACATGGGATCTGGTAAACTGCACTTTTTACTTTAACATTTGAAAGTACCACAAACAATAAACACAGACAGAGGGGATGTGCTGCCTTTCAGTGATTTTTGTTGTGGTTTTATTCAAAATGTGGAAATTCTTCTAAGAATTTATTTGTTCACTTTCCTCAGCTAAGATACTGAAGCCAGGGTTAACGTAGCTTGCCATGGAAATCATTGTCAGTCTTCAGCTATCAGGCTCTGCTCCTGTAGATCCAATTCCCAGTTTGGATTCAGGAGACAGACACCATCTCTTCTCTACTTTTAAGATTAGACTCAATACCTTCCTTTCTGATAAAACTTATAGTTAAGACTGGATCACATGACTCAGAACCATCTCTTAGCTTTGCTGCCGCAGGCTCAGGGTGCAGGGGGACTTCCATGATCTGTTGCTCTGTTCTTTGCCTTTCTCCCTTCTCTTTCCCCCTACTATCTCAGCTGGTCATGGCAGATAGCTGCCCTGCTGGAGGTCTCTTCCTGTCAAACGGGGGTTTTTCCTTCCCACTGTCACCAAGTGTTCTCCCACGGGATTATCTGATTGTTGAAGGTCTCTCTCTCTCTCTCTGTTGGAGTCTTTACCTTACAATGTAAAGCACCTTGAGGTGATTGCCGTTGTGAAGTGGTGCTACACAAAAAAAGTTCAACTGAACTGAAAAATAAGGCTAGACAGAAATAACCTTTGTTCTGTCTCCGTGTTCCAGTGTCTTTGTACCTTTTTTCTTGTGTATTCTGTTCCTCGTGTTGTGTCAAGTCTGTCTCTTGTTGGGTCCTGTTTTATTTTGACAGTCCTGTTTTGTCTGTCTTTTGTGATTGTTTTTGCTTGTTTTGTTAATCGATTCACCTGTTGTTCCCTGCTGTCTCCACTCTCCCAATTACCTTGTGTGTATTTACATCCTCAATTTTCCTTTGTTCTTTGCTGCGTCATCATCTATGTTCCCTCCCTGCTGTGTGTGAATGTGCATTTCCTTTTGTCTTCAGTGTGTCACATTCTGGTTTATGTCAGCCCTCATCAACCCCTTGCAACATGTTAAATGGCCCTTCTAAATACGAGTTGTAACTCTGCTATATATGTGTGCGTTTCATAACAATGAATTCCTGCCATATTTATTTCTAACATTGTGTGATTTACACAGTATAAATCGTTGTTATTGTTATTATAGTGGTCAATTTTTATTTCCTTACAGAAATACAATTAAGAATTTAAAATATACCATTCAAGGAAAAGCTTAGCTAACAGATCTTTGTATTTATGTTTTAACATTGATTCCATTCATTAATTTTGTGCATTCAGCCTTAGAGCAACCCTCCTATAATGATGGTGGTAAAAAATATCTTAAGGCTCTGCTTTGGTTTTACACACTAAGCAAAACAGCAAAATAATGTAAACAAATTTTAATTGGCTTTCTTCATCTCTAAAACAACTACAAAAAAAATCTTTTCATCAATTTATAACACAATGTGAGTTAAAGAACATGAAAATGGTGTGGAATATGTAACTGAGACCGGCTCCAGCAGTAGATCCATATGTCAAAAATAATAGAGGTTATTAAATGTGTAAGTCAATATGTATGCTTCAAGCACCTGCAAATATAACTACAATAATTTTAATTAATGCTCATCATCATGTTGTAGAAAAAAGTGACTAATTATCCTTATCCTAACAAAACAAAACAAATGCTCCAGGCTAAATCCCAAAGTACCCTTGGGCAAGATATTGAACCCCAAGTTGCTCTCTGACAAAAGTGTTGGAGTGTCAGTGTGTGTGAATGTTAGCTAATAAGCACTTAACTTAGTTTCATGCTTTTCTCACATGTTGTTGATGTGGGTCTGCTTTGGTGAAACAATATTCCAAAGATGGACTGCCAAATGCTCGTTTTAGGTTATTTCATCCTGTGTGTGTTATTGTGTTGTTTCAGGCTGTCCAGTTTAAAACTTGGACTGCTTCTAAAAAAATATCACTTCTACTTTATTCCCAAGGTTTTGATTTTTTTTAAAAAGGAAAAGGTTCAGCCACCAGGGATGTTTGCACAAACAAAACAAAACAAATGATCTGCTTTTGCAGCGGACTGCTCTAACAAATTGGCTAAACACAATTAATTTTTTCCTAAGTTGTCTGTTTTGTGTAGACACAACACAGGTTCAGTCACTGAGCTAGGTTCAGTGTTTATGCTTATATAAGTTATAAATCAGTGTTAAATGGCCTGACAACAACAAACAAGCAACCAAAACATTCCTCTGAAAGTCCAGGTTTTTTTTTGTACCTCAGGTACAAAACTGGACTGAAAATGAGTGAAAAACCAGCCAATGTTCACAGAGAAATTAACTTTTGAACAATTGCTTGAGACCGTTAAACAAACAAAAAAAAAATCTAACTTTTCCTGCTTCCCATTACGAGAAATAGATTTGTGGGCAATATTTATTGAAAAGATCAGATGTCTTTTAGGATTTTTCTGTGTGTGCGTGTGTGTGTGTGTTACTGACAAAGTGAACGACGTGTCAAACAAAGCCATTTGTAGATATACTGCTCAGAAAAGGAACACTTTTTAATCAGAGTATAGCATCAGGATCGCAGGATTGTCCTGGGTTCCTCCTGGTTCACGACCCGGCCCCATGTGGCAAGAGTATGCAGGCAGCTCCCGGAGGATGAAGGAATTTCTACCGCAGGCTGGCCCCCACGTTTGCCTGACCTCTCACCTCTGGGATTTTCTTCTTTTCCATTACCAAGTGAGAAATGGTATTAGTTTTAGGTAACATAAGGTTGGTATCTATTGAATATTTGACTGCTTCTTCACTTAAGGGTAATTTCGTGATTATGGAGAGAACAGAAAAACGCAGCAGTTAAGAGAGCATGTTGTGTATTACAGGGAGTGACATAACTTAATAAAAAGCTACTTTTGACTGCTTCCTTATACACCAGGGGTCACCACAGTTTGATTTAGCACATCTGTATGCCCGATGCCCTTCCTGACCCAACCCCAAAGGGGTCTGTCTCTCCTCTCGCTTTAAATTATTGCATCATTGTAACTAACGGAAGACTTTGAGTGGAACTGAAAATGTGGCTAATGACAATCTAATTATCTAATTACATCATATTGGCCTCTTCAGCCTCCTCTCCTTCCCCCTCAGCTTCTCATTCTAAGTCAGCCTGACCTGTTGCTGCCTTTGGAGTCTTCCTCGCGCTGATAATTATCCTCACTGGCTATATCCTATAATGTCACACAAGAAATAGGAGTCTGACACACGGAGGTTGCTAAAAGGCTGTTATCACTCTGCCAGGGCTCCTGCTATGTTGATGACCTGGCTGTTGAAGTCCACTCACGTCCAGTGCATCAGTCTGGATTCCTGAATCAGATCCGACTTTCCAAAGACTGAGACAGAGTGTAACTTTTGCACCAGTACCTAACCAGACGGTTTTTCATAGTGGAGGCACAGGGAGCTGACAGTGAGGTAGGGGCACTCCTTTCAAAACACCCTCCCTTTGACCAAAAGCTTCCCCTCTGTGCTTTTTTCCTCCACAAGCCATCCCAGACAAAGAGGAATTGTTATACCCTTATACAAATGACAGTTTCTGACAGTAAACACGCTTGTTGTCATCACCGGTGCATTAGTTAATATCACTGTCCGTGCCCTGATGCACCGGGTTTTAGCATTAGTGAGAGGGACTGGTTACTCAAGGTGTTATACTGTGGATCAGGTTGAGAAACTGTTATCAAGACTGACCCTGGAGCAGCGGCATTATTGGCTAGTAGATTCACATGCATTATTTGAGCCAACAGTCACAGAACTTGAACAGGTAACAGAGGCAATGATGAGCAGTCAGGCTTGCAGCCTCCAATGTGTACATGTTTCTGCAGTAGAACTGCACTGGCGATTGCTGTGACGTCTCTTTGGAGTGGTTTTTAACTTTGCATTTTGTTGTTGGTTTTGTTTTCAAAAGTAAACACTAAAAGAAATCTTCTGCCCTTTTTAGGGCAGGATTTTGTGCTGGCATGTGGGACTGTAGTCCAAGGCTTATATTAACTCATAATTATGTGGCAGTTCAGTTCATATTAATGTGAAAGTAATGTAAGAAATTGTGTAACAAATTACTTTCTCCAGCAAGTGTGTATGTCCTACACTGTTTTTTTCTTAAAAATAACCATTATTGTATATTCTATTATTTATTTAGAATAAATGACAATTATGATCATCCCATAATAAAACCTATTTAACAACCCAAACAATGGTCACTCCCTGGAATGGCATTTGAGCATTATTTCTTGATAGGTTCAACTTTATGCTCCCCTACTTTCCTGGCTCCAAGAACATAAAGCAAGATGTTCTAAAATCAAGTACTCCAAAAGCTCGAGCTGCTATGCTCGAACATCTGCCCTCACACAGCTGTCTCTGAAAACACACAGCTTTGGATTTATTTCCATTTAGCTATCGCACAGTGATCCTCTCAGTAGTTCATAGGCTCTTAGGCTCTTAAAAAGGGCTAGTTTTGCACTGGTGAGGCTGTTGACTGTCTAGTACCCAGTGTGCTTAATTTACATTGCAGATACAGTCTCTAACAAAGGACCACAGTTCAGCTTAACAGTGTTTTGTGCTCAGTGTCAGTCAGTTGGTCCTCTAGTTCCCACTCACAGACACAGCAGTATCTCCTTCTCTCTCTGGCATGTATGTGGCTGCTTGATGGCAAAATTGGGGACAGATGCTCAGACGTCCCATCTATCTGAAATCAACAGTGATGGGTTTACTCTAACTGCATTACATTACATTTCTCTGTAGCTCAGTAATGTAATGCAGGCCAGAAACAACAGCTGCTAACACGACATCAGGTCCTTGCAAGCATCTGCAAAAACAGCATGCTAACACAAAGATAGCCAAGAGGTCAAAGTTGAGCGTACACCGATCACCGGGCAGAGCCTGATTTTCAACAGGTAACAAATAAGCAGTAATGAACAGTAAGTCTATCTGTGCATGTTTCTACATGAGAGGGGGCTGCAGAGGCCAATATGACACTGAAATGCTGTGTGTGTGTGTGTGTGTGTGTACATAGTATGTTTATGTTTGTCAATTTGTATAAATATGTGGACATGTAGCTTTTGTAGGTTTGTGTAGGTTTTTGTTGTTAGTGTAACAAGCTGTAGTGATGGATGTAACAATATCAAGCGAGGAACACGAGGAGCTTGAGAAATACCAAGGGCTGAGAGAAGAGCTAGAGACTCTGTGGAAGGTGAAGGTCTCTGAGTTTGGGGTAGTGACCCCCAGCAGATTACAGGAACGTCTGAGATCTCTGTCCAAAAGAGAACAGTCCTGGGAAAAAAACAAGATAGTGTGTAGGATATTATTACTTATTTTGAGAAGCAACGCTAATTCTGATCACCCTGTAACAAATACTATATTACTTGGATTCTGTTTACCATGTAATACTCAGTTTCACCAGAGGGAATTCCAGGAATTCACTGAGCTTCAAAGCCAAAAACACATTCAAGAAATCTGGTTGGAAAACTAACTGTATCTATAGAGAGTTAGTGCACCAGCCTTGTCTTTGTCCTAATCTTGCAGACTACATTGTTAAAAACAATGAAATTTGACAGTGTAGTCTGCCACAGTTGCTGCATGCAGTACTACAGAGTTACTGAGAAAGTGAAGGCGTAAACAGAGAGCCATGATGTGGCTCAGTGTTTGCAAACTGATCCTTAGAAGGTTTTGCACAAACCCAGTAGGGAACGTGTTTGTGGAAAAGATGTCTAAGAGCTTGTGAGCCATCAGAGGCCACTTTGATCCACCATGTCAACACAGAGCCATTTACAGAACATGAATGTTGGAAGAGTTGCATATTAATGGAAGGATGCTGGGACAGAAGCACACTGCACTCAGCGCGAGTCATCTTTCATCTGACCTGTGGTACATTCAGTCGTTATGAAAATGCCACGAGTGAGGTTTCTGCGTACAATGATGGAAAAACGAATTGGTCAAAAATGAGTCTGCAAGACTATGCAGAATGCTAATATAACTAATTTTCTGCATTTTATCATTTTGGCATTTTAATCCACACTGGAGTGCCTACTCTCACAGCGATTCCACTTAACTGGTGCAGTGAAGAGTCCACGATTCCTCACTTATGTTCCGCCTGTTAGACCAGAGGGGCAGTGCTGCGTTTTTAAGAGTGAAATTCACTTGAAAAATTCCTGCATCTGTTGTCCTTTCGCTTCAAAGTTTATTAATTTCTGAATTTCTGTTCTGTGTTTTCTAGGTTTCTGTGATAACCTACCTGCACAATGTTTTAATGCACCTAAAATCAAATTTCCTCACTCTGGTAGTTTTCAGATTTTATTTTTCATTTTGCTTTTTTGTGTGATTACAAGACATTATGTATTTTGCCATTAATAGGCTGCTGATGACATCTGTGTTTTACAATCATAGCACTGACAGACAAAATAAACCAAAATACAACATGTGTTTTTTTTATTTATCTACAATCATAGAGCAGCGACCAAAAATTGTTGCTGTTGTTGTTAGATAACTAATCGAAATTATTTCTAAACATTTTCAGTGGATGGAGCCGTGGGGGGAACATTTGAATATTTGGCATTAGGTTATTTGCAGCTTTTTTTTCCACCTTCAGGCAGCCTGCTGTTTCAACATTTCAGATAAAATGGTTCATATGCACTCAGTATCAATGCTACTCATTCGACTGAACATCGAAATTGAACTGTCACTTTCAGTTTAGAGCAACATTCCAGTGTTGGGAGCTTTGCTGACTCTAAAATTAACATTTTCAACCACTTCAGGAGATTCTGATGTTATTAAAAACCAAATGTCTTCTTCCATATGCTATTTTTCAATGGATATATTCATAGTATGCACCTCAAGCAGCTCAGTTTAAACTGTGTTTTATAAGACGTAAGCAAAATGAACATACTCACCGGCAACTTTGTTGGAATTTGGCTGGAAATCAATGCATTCAGGCATGTAGACTTGGTCAAGACCACCTGCTGAAGTTTTAGCCGGTTGTTGGTGACAGATGAGCTGTATTTCAGAAATATCAGAATAGTGAGAAAAAGAGAGAGAAAATATCCAGAGAGAAAATCTCTTTTTGGTGCCAGAAAGAGGAAAGTGCTTTGAGCTAACCACTTTTTACAAACAAAATATGCAGAAGAACAAGTATGAAAGCAGAACACATTGAACCTGGAAGCACATGGGCTACAGCAGCAGAGGACTACACTGGATACACAAAACCTGTAAACTAAGAACAGGAACTTGGAATAACAGGCCACATGGGTTGACCAAAATTAGAAAACAGAAGATTAGAAAAACCTTTCCTGGTTTAATGAGTCATGATTTTTGCTGCGACATTTGGATGGTGGAGTCGGTGGAAACAACATGAAAGTATGGATCCATCCTGCTTTGTGTCAAAGGTTCAGGCCCCTGCTGGTAGTGTTCTGGTGTGGAGGATTTTTTGGCATACTTTAGGCCGCCTAGCACCAATTAATAAAGGAATTCAACATTTTTCAAATCACACCCTTCGTATGTCAGAGAAATGGCAACCAGGAGAGACAATGTCAGGAATAAGTCATCTTCAGCAGCACTCATAATTGTTTTTCTCCATTAATCAGTGATGGATCAGAATCAGCACCTTTCTGAAAGTATTATTCCAGTTTACATTGTTGATGTTGAGGGCAGTGTTTTTGCACACACATCAGACTCATCAAACAAACCAGTTTGTGCTCATCTGGGAACTTTAAAGAATTTGGTGATTTGTATCATCTTAAAAATTCACGCGTTAAGTCCGTCAGTTCAACACATCCCATGTTCATGCTGACTGCTCCTTGCTGAGCTTTCAATTTTCTCGACTGAGGAGCTCAAAAAAAAGAAAAAGAAAAACTCTCTTTTATAAATGTTAACGTTTTCTTCTTTTTGTTCACTTTCTCTCAGAGTACAGTGGCATTTCCTTTGTCCTTTTACATCCCACTATTCGTGATTGTTATGTGAGCAGTCAGCCTGACAACAGCTGCCTCTAACTGAAATTACAGTTAAATAAAAGATGTACGCTGTGGGCGTCTTTTTTCCATGAACTTGTATATTGTTGCTTTCGCTCCTTTGCATTTGCTGGCTGATAATATTCTGAGTGGAAATTCAAAATATTTCCCTACACATAAATAATACACTGCTCAAAAAAATAAAGGGAACACTTAAACAACACAATGCAACTCCAAGCAAATCAAACTTCTGTGAAATCAATCTGTCCACTTAGGAGGCAACACTTCCTAAGTGGACAATTTCAATTTCACATGCTGTTGTGCAAATGGAATAGACAACAGGTGGAAAATATTGGCAATTAACAAGACGCACTCAATAAAGGAGTATTTCTGCAGGTGGGGACCACAGACCACTTCTCAGTACATATGCTTTCTGGCTGATCTTTTGGTCACTTTTGAATGCTGGTGGTGCTTTCACACTCGTGGTAGCATGAGATGAACTATTCAACCCACACAAGTGTTTCAGAGGCTGGAGGTGCTACCAGGAGACAGGCCAGCAGCAGGACCGCTACCTCCGCCTTTCTGCAAGGAGGAACAGGAGGAGCGCTGCCAGAGCCCTGCAAAATGACCTCCAGCAGGCCACAAATATGCATGTGTCTGCCGACTCCATGAGGATGGTATGAGGGCCCGACGTCCACAGACGGGGGCTGTGCTCACAGCTCAACACCGTGCAGGATGCTTGGCATTTGCCAGAGAACACCACGATTGGCAAATTTGCCACTGGCGCCCTGTGCTCTTCACAGATGAAAGCAGGTTCACACTGAGCACATGTGACAGACGTGACAGAGTCTGGAGACGCCGTGGAGAGCAATCTGCTGCCTGCAATATCCTTCAACATGACCAGTTTAGGAGATCCCTCAGGAGAATATCTGCAACCTCATCAGGAGCATGCCCAAGCGTTGTAGGGAGGCCATACAGGCACGTGGAGGCCACACACAATACTGAGCCTCAATTTACTTATTTAAGGGACATTACATCAAAGTTGGATCAGCCTGTTGTGTGTTTTTCCACTTTAATTTTGTGTGTGACTCCAAATCCAGGCCTCCATTGGTTAATAAATTAAATTTCCATTGATGATTTTTATGTGATTTTGTTGTCAGCACATTCAACTTTGTACAGAACAAAGTATTCAATGCAAATATTTCATTCAGATCTAGGATGTGTTATACAAATTATTTGTATGAATTATTTTTTTCATATATATATGTGTATATATATATATATATATATGTATGTATGTGCATTTTATATATATATATGCATTTTATATATATATTTATATATATATATATATATATATATATGAAAAAAATAATTTATATAAATATTTTTTATGTGTTTAAAAATATAAATAATTAACAGTGAGTGTTTTTCTGAGTGTCT
>VOQJ01032688.1:3005-19909 GCA_015052665.1 Apistogramma diplotaenia
AGGAGTGTACACACACACACACACACACACACACACACACACACACACACACACGGTTTTGTAGCCCTTTCCCTCACTGGCTTGTCTCTGTGTGATTTGGTTACCATGGAGAAGCACATTTATAGGCAGAAGGGGGTTGACATTATTACGCGACAGAAACAGCAATGCTTATTACACACACACACACACACACACACACACACCTCGCCTACAGGCAGTCGCCCACGCCGCACTCCTCCAGGCATGAAGGTTTGAGAAGCGTCCTACATACTCGTCGTGTAACACACATCTGCGCACACACACATTTGCACACACACACACACACATGCGCTCACACACATGTGCGCACACGCTCTGTGTCGTGCACTTGCACTGCGCCATGAACTCGCGGTGACACTGGAGTGGGCTGCTGGTGGGCGGGTGGAGCTGATTGGAGGGTCACACATCATGTTGGCGAGCAATACATGTGTCTGATTCTCACACACACACACATTATTGGGTGCATGTATGTATGTATGCAATGACACACACACACACACACACACTAATTCCTCCTACATCATGTTTCATGTTTCAAGCGATCTAGGAACACAGAGTGCAGTCACTCCAGCGAAGGATTAAATGTATCCACTCTGTGTGTGTGTGTGTGTGTGTGTGTGTGTGTGTTCCTATAAATTCTTCAGTGTTTACTACCCTCCCTCCTCCGTGCCTCTGAAGCATATACACAGAGGTGTGCTTTGGTGAGTGTCTCTGTTTGAGATGATTTCATCTTTGCTCCTCATCAGTGGCTGCAGATGCTGCTGAATGAGGCTCTGTTGGGTGCTATCTGTTTTATTAATACCGGAGTTTGACTTTATAGCTCCACCAAGGAGGAACAAAACTCCCTCTGCACCATGCACGAGCTCAATCTCTGGCTCCTGAAGGACATTTATAACTGTCTTTGCACTTTGGAGTGTGTGATGTTTCCTTCTTCAAATCAAAAGCACACTTGCTCTGCCATCTGCAAACTTTACAGTGATGCTTGTGGCCTCTTTCTGAGCAAGCGTGGGTGTGGAGTGACCACAGGAGGGGGCTGGGAACACGGAAGAAGTGCCAGTGGTACTCCCACAGCTGTGGTTGTCCACTCCCACCACCTGGAGGAGGCCCACTGTAATCATGGGAGGTGGGCAGTCCTGGTGTGCGGTAGTGATGCAGAGGCTGCTGAGGACTGATGGGGGTGTGACCTGGCATAGAGGTGCTAAAAGTCTGTCTTCACCCCTTTGATTGGGCGTCGTGCACAGCTGCAGACTTCAGGTGAGCCGGCTGTGAAGGCTGCGTGGAGAGCTGCAGACATCATGGATAATCCGTGGCTTTGTCCAAAAATGAACTTTTGTTCAAAACTTCTGACGGTGAAACGAAACCTAGAAAATCCTACTGAGCATGTGCAGAGGAAGTTCAAACACTCCGGCTCATTCCAGGTTGAAGGAGCTGGCAGTCGTTACATTGTTCCTTCCTTCCTGGTTAGAAGAAAGGGTGTCGCAGTGGCATCATAATTAAAACTTTCTTTACAATTTAAATATAAATGAAATGTGAAGATTTGGCCACGTGGCTGATTTTACTCTGCAAAGTATTTTCTATCACATCATGCACGTTAAGGAGGGGAGGGGGGGGGGCACTATAGGCTAAAAGCTATGAATTGTGAGCTGGCATTGTTGACTGATGATGAGTTGTATAAGGGTGAAGGGATTACTGGCCACTGCTAATCTGGTGCCCCTCCGCTGAGGTGGAGAAAGACACAGAGAGGCTGCAGTGTGTGGCTGGGCGGCTGCCCGACAGCTGTGGGCCGTGCCGGCAGCTGATTTACTTTAGATTAGTCTGGACATCCGCCAACTGGGATTCAATCAGGCCATGATGAATGTGCTCCGGCTCACTGAAAGCTAACTGCTAAACTGACTGCTAACAGTGCATCCCACTGCCTGTCAAGGAGGAGTAACATTTTGGGGGCTTCCAGAGGTCCCAGAGGTGTCCTGTTTTCACTTTGTGCCAAGGTTCTACAGCGCAACACAGGGGACGACTGTGCTTCCTCTCTGCTTTGGCTTTGTTCTCTGCAACATAAACCAGCGGGATTACAAAAACACGGAGGGAGATAAGTCCTGTTTTTTTGTGCTGTCGAAGTGAGGTGATATTCAGTAGCCATGGCGACATGTGAGTATCTGATGTCGTCTATGTGTTTGATTTAGAGGATGAAGACTGGGTCTTAATCATCGTTGTCTTTACATTCCTGCACACGTCACTCTTAATAATATGTAGCTGGATTTATAGAGACTGAATAGCAGAAATCACACAATAGAAACGATATATAACACAATCACTTTCTTCAGCTACATTATTGCGTCCAGCCTTATAACATCTTTATTCATCATCAGGAGAACAATGGCTTAATCTGGAAAAATACTGTGCAGCACCAGCACAGATAATGAATCTGTAGATTAAATCATAATATCCATCGGAGCTGTTAAAGCCTGCGAGTGAAAACTGCACGTTTGTTTTAAAATAAAACTAAAACTGAGGTGTGAGTCTAACCATAGTTTTCAAAAACATTATTCACAATATCAGAGCCGCATTAGAGGAAAAACACGATCTCTTCAGGGAGTCCTCTGACCACAGTCCTCACTACACTGTGTTCACAGATGTGTTCAAACAGTTTGTCATATCATAGTGCTCTTTAATATTTTATTAGCTTCTGCAAAGGGAAGGAGGAAAAGCAGCAAGTGTTGGACTACCCCCCTCCCCCCAACACACACACACACTTTTTTAATGCCAATAAAAAAACGGAATCTTTTCCAGTAAATTTACGGTGCTAAGCTACAAGCATAATAAAGTTCACCTACACTGTGCAGGTATTTTTAACGCTCCTGACACTGAGCCGGTCACCCAGAACCCATCTACAGTCAGGGGTTGGGTTTGGATAAAGTTAGCATGCAACATTCAAGAATTTTTGCTGGTTTGTAACACATGAAAGAAGGCAGCAGGATAGTTTCCCTGTTAGCATGTAGCCAAAGCAAAACCCAACCGTGAGCCTCGATGTGTTGCTGGTGACCTGGTGGATGTTAAAGGTCATGCTCTAAGCAAGCTTGCCAAAATGTCCTTCCTCTCGACCTCTCCAGGTGATGTGGGTATGCAACCAGTGCCGTAAACAACAGGAGATTCTCACCAAATCAGGAGAATGGTTTTCGGGGTCAGGGGTGCGGCCCGGGAGCCTGGGCGCCTCTTTGAACGATCCAGCCACGGGAGGTGAGGCACAGCGGGACAGGAAGCTGCTCCGCTCCAGGTCCCAAGCCCCGCCTTCCAGCACCAACGCCAACACAGGGCCACCGGACGGGACGCATCCGCCCGCTGGCGTCACCGCTCCCAAGGGTGCCGACACGATGCTTGGCTCTCGCTCTCAAAGTGAACCCCCCAGAGAGAAGTAAGATCCCTCTTTGTTTGCAACATGTCCCTTTTTTCATTATTATCATGTACAGGATCCAGTTTTTATGGTATATTAATTTGCTGAAGCTCTTGTGTTTTTTAATCCCCTGTGCAGCTTCCTGGTTCTTTCTTAGCTATTTGTAAGTGACTGTGGCTCATATTCATCCCATTAAGTTCTACTAAGACCTGTAATTATGTGTCCAAGAACTTCCAGGACATTCATGGCAGGCAGGAGGCTGAGGGGAGCACGGGCACGTTACAGTATTGCTTTAACCTGTTCATAGCCCTTCATGATAGAATAAGACGTACAGCATATTTCTGTCCAAAGCATGGAACACTCCTGTGATCGTGTCAGTAAAACAACATGAAATTATGTATGTTCTCATTTAGGAAAAGGCCAGTTTCCTTCCACGAGCAAAACGGTAAGGGAGGCATGGGACGTGGTTCTGGCCGGAGACCCGTAGACAAGGTGCATTCACAGTCATCTCTGGACGAGCGGGTGGGTCCCGGCGACAGAGGAGAGCGAAGGTTGGGAGATGGACGGCGCCTGGAAAAGATCCACTCTCAGGACTACGAGGATGGGGATGCGAACCTGGGTCGTTCAGAAACACACCGGAGGCGCCCGGAGGATGAGGAGAAGAGGGAACGGCAGCGGCGTGAGGAGGAGTTCCAGAACCGCTATCGTAGTGACCCCAATCTGGCAAGATACCCAGTTAAACCACAGAAGGAGGAGCAGGAGATGCGCATGCATGCTAAGGTGTCAAAGGTCCGGCACGAGCGACGGCACAGTGATCTTGCAATCAATGAGGTCGGACTGGGGCCTGGTGAAGGAGGAGGGGGTGGAGGCAGCGCAGGGGAGGTACCAGAAAACCGTCTTGCCAGGAGGGGTGGAGGTGGGGAAGGGGATCGCAAGGCCCCCTTGGAGAATCACAGAGCCTACTCTGTGGATAGGACCGTGGGGGTTGGAGGTGGGGTGCCATCTGTTGGCGGTGGGGGGCGATCAGGACCCCAACCTGGGGGACCTGTGCCTCCAGACTGGGGTCCAAACAACAGCCGCCTGGAGCACGGACCCCAAGATGGGACACGGACACCAAGGGAGAAAGGTGGGGATAACCTGCTTAGGAAGGACTCTCAGGGCTCGGACCAGTCGGAGTCTTTGCGGCCGCCCCCTCCACGGTCATACAAGAGCAAGCGAGGAGTCAACAAGAGACAGATGTCCATCAGCAGCTCAGAGGAGGAGGGCGGCTCCACGCCCGAGTACACCAGCTGTGAGGACGTGGACATGGAAAGCGTCAGCGAGAAAGGTCAGTCAGACAGATGTGCTCACCTCACTAGCTCACTAAGCTAAATCTCTCCAAACATACATACCTTAAACTGTGTGCCGCCATTCATTCCTGCACTTTTCCTTCCTTGCTGAGGCTTCTTTTCCACTCACAAGTCTTCTTGTGAGCTCTGGCAGGTCTCGCCGCGGCCGCGTGTTCACACGATCGTCGTTCTGCGTATCGCAGAGGACCTTAACTTGATCTCTCCTGTGTTCTCGAGCACTTTCCAACCATGCCGGCACTGTACGCCCAGAGTGCTTTGGGCATTAGAGTCACAGAGGTAATAGGTTTGATGGCTAATTGTAATCTGACCTGCTGCTAATACTCCACAAAACAGATCAATAGACCACACAAGAAATATGCCACAGTTTTTAACCATTCTTGATCAGATATGAGCTATAATATAAACTTAATCCCACACTTCATGTCCATATTTTCCTCCCCTCTGCCATCTTCCATCTTCTTCCTTGGTAGTTGAATACAAATAATGTGAGAAAAGCAAGAGATATTTTAACCCTCAAGATTATTCTAATACCAACACTTTATAATTTTGGACCGTAACGC
The DNA here is from genome assembly GCA_015052665.1 of Apistogramma diplotaenia. NCBI lineage: Eukaryota > Metazoa > Chordata > Actinopteri > Cichliformes > Cichlidae > Apistogramma > Apistogramma diplotaenia. The sequence continues at coordinate 8,342 of VOQJ01032688.1, forward strand.
TATACGCTAAGTGATAGGATAAAGTGGCCACCCAGCAGGCAGTGCATTACTATTCCTGTGTGTTATCCACACCTCTGTGCTGTGGCTAAACCCTGCTGCTCTCAGGACAGCTCTCATTTATTTGGAGAGTCCCTGTGATTTAGGCCAGCAGATTTGTGGAATTGGGTCAGTGGCTCGCTGGCTACGTAATGTTTCGCTAACAGCCAGCTGCAACAGCCAACCATGCAGCACCAGCTAATATCAAGCCTGGTTGCAGTTGCATGCTACACGATTTCCACAAGTTTCTTGGCACTTGTGAATTTCTCTGCTCTAACAAAAGTGATGGGCTGTGCTAAAATAACCCATGCAAGAGTGTATGGGTTCAAGAGGCACTGGGCAGAGTTACTGCATCCACTTAGCTTATCTCTCTCAGTCCCAGAAGGAGGCTGTTCCAGATGTTTTAATCCAGATTTACTGTAACTCGGGGACTGGTAATGGGTAGATGGTGTGGATTGGGATTATTAGCTGTTTTAAACACGCTTTAGCTAGCTGGGGCTCAAAACAGGACGTCTTATTTTACAGCTTCTCATCTTTGGTCATAAGAAAGATTCACAGGATAATATGCAGCATGTTTCCCGCAAACTATATGAGATAGAAGACACTGGATTTTCTGTGGCGTTATCATTATTGCTGCTGGTGTCAGCTTAAATCAGACATGGCCAGACATCTTTGTCTTATTTGGTCAGTTATTTTGAAGCATTATTTAAATTAGCTTTAAATTTCAGACATAATGTTTCCCCAGCATTGGGTTAAGATTATTATGGAGACCTCCCATCTCTGTGTGCAGCATACCCGTATTGATACAGGAATAAAATTCAGAAAATGGTCTATTAATGATGCTCTCTCTATTAACAAGTTACCACAATATTGCTGATATTAAACCTTTTATGCAAACAATCCCTGTGAGTGAAAAGCTCAGGTTTCAGAGTTATTTCTACTGTTCTGTGTGATGAGCCTTGATGTGGTCATCTCAGGCACACAGCTCTTCATGTACAAATCCTCTGTTTGCGAGGGGCAGCCAATCAGGAGAAAGACTGCTCAATGACAGAGGAGCTGCTGAAACAGCTTGTTTCAGACAGTGGCTGCATGAAGGCTCTGTGAAGTGCAGGATCCTGTGCTTTAAAGGCTTTTTATTGTCACAAACTGGCTCAATGAAAGTGACAATGAGGAATTACACACACACACACACACCACAAATACCAGAAACACAAATCCCAGGAAAGCTGATGGGAACTGGAAGGAAGCGGGAGTGAGGTTATATAGTTTCCAGTTCCCAACGAGCCAGGACAGAGAGAAGGATTTGTTTGGTCTTCAGTTCAGTAACAGCAGATGGAGCCTGTATCACTCACATGCTCTGGACAAACAATAATACCTGCAAAGAGCTGTTAATACAGAGCTGATCTGTCCAGCTCGCCCATCCTCTGAAACCCAAAATGCTGACTCAGAAGTTTAAACTGTGGAGTCAGCGTTTCTCCTCTCGAGACTTCTCAGTGGACTTGTGAATTTTGGATTAGCAGCACTAGAGTCACTCAGTTTATTCGGACTTCCTGATTTTCTCCATCACACGATCATATAAGCTAACCTGTCACTTTCCATTTGGTTACTAATGTTTGCTCCCATCACGCTCCGAGCTCCTTCCTGCAGTCTTTTGCATAAAAACATCATACGAATTATTCACCTCAAGCTGAAGTTCCTCAAAGGCTTTTAAAGTCCGTATCTGATGTTTTCTTGCTGCTGTTTTACTCCTGCTGTGAAACAGTGACTGTAAATCTGTCAGGCTCCTCTGTCATGGTGCCAGTTAGCTTTGATTCAGCCGCCTGTCAGTGTTAATGACTACAGTGACGGCCGCTGCTTTCTCTGCCCTTATTGTTTTCAAAGCATCAGTACTTTAGTCCTGTACACAAGTTATGGGACACACACTTTAAGCCATTCTGCTCATTTCCAGCTTCATATTCTTGAAATCTACAGGAGCTTTACATGATTTGTGGTTCAGAATCATCCATGTTTATCGGATACTGGGCCTTGGTACAGCCACCCAGTTCATCTTTTGTCGAAAACAAGCTGTTTTAGCTCCTCCCACTTCAGGCAGATGGCCTTCTGGTAGGCTGGCTCACACAAACAGCAGGTGGGTGGGGCATTTGTGCCTGAGATGACTATATTAGGGATATCTGCTCTTAATGACATCACAGGGAGCCAAGAATTACAAAACTGTCTGAAATGGGCATTTAGCGTAGTCTCAACATAGATTTTTTTCTACATATAATGACCTCATTATCATTGTTGTCTTTGGCAACTGTTTTAGTTTTAGACTTTTGAATGAAAATGCTTTAATGGGGAAAAAGAAAGTCTTAGTCTTTACACGTTAATTTGAATAATTAGTCGTAACAGTGGAATCAATGACTCTAAAAATGCAAATGCAATAAACAAAAACTTTCTCACTTTGGCAATTGATTGATCTCGTCATGTTTGAGTAATCAGCCATTTTTATCTCGTCATCGTGTCATTATCGTCATGAAAAAAAGGATCGTCAGCGAAATGATTTCGTCGTCCTTAACGAAAATAACACTTCACGCAGTCCATGAGACATAAAGTCCAAAAGGCAAAGCAAAGCTAAATCCATGGAGGGAGGAACACACAGGGAAAGATCACAGACTAAAGAAAACTCCAAGGCAGGCAGCTGGCACACTGGTACACAGAGGATCTGCCACATTCACAGTTACACACAATGCACATCAGGGTGGTTCTGATGGTCAGGTCACAGATGAACGAACCACCCGTTTAAGGTGCAGTTTCCCATCCAGGTGGGGGTGCTTCCGCAGTGTGTAAAAGTTCCTGAGCACCTTGACTGGGAGCTTGAAGTCTCTCAGCCACATGATGAGACGCTCTCTGGCCTTTTTCAGTGTTGTTAATGTGAGTCCGGGACCGGTCCCGTGAGATGGTCACTCCCAGATATTTGAAAGTGTCCACTCTTTCCCAGTGGATGGTAGTCCCTCTGCGGCTTCCTGCTGAAGTCCACATCAGTTCCTTTGTTTCATGACGTTAAGCAGGAGATGGTTCTCCCTCCTGAAGGCTGTCTCGTCATTGTGGTAGATTAGTCCTTTGAGTGGTTTCATCAGTAAATTTTATGATGATAGTGGACTGGTCCAGGCCCAGGTCTAACTGCTTAGAGACCATTCTGCAGGGGACTATGCTATTAAAGGCGAGCTGTAATCTACAAACGTGCTGCAGTCCCTCTAGATCTGTATCCTGGCCTTGAGTTCGTCCAGCTCTCTAGTGACTGCATTAGCCAGCGGGATGCTCGGCAGCGCCTCAGCCTCTCTCTTACGCTGCTCTTTTCTCTTGTGGCCTTGTGTGTGATTTTGCTTGTGTGGCTGTATTCTGATGTTTAAAAGAGTCTGTCTGTCATACAGGACCAGTCAAAGGTTTGGGCCCACTCACGAATGAGTGAATGGGCCCAAACCTTTGACTGGTCCTGTATGTGATATGACACAGAGCAGGCGACATCAGGAAAATCAAAAATGGAAGAAAAACTACACAAAGGGAGTGTTGATGGCTGCTGACCTCACCGGCGCCATCTTACCGCCTTGGAATCATAGTTGTAACCTGCACAGTTGTATTGAACTTGATGGAGACCAGATGTCTGCTTCTCCCTGCAGGTGACTGGGACTGTCATCCTCTGGATCCCACAGTATGGCACGTAAGTTTCAGCAGTCAGACTCTTCCTGTAACTCTGCCCTGATCACTTTACCCACATAACTGCACCTAATTGTAAGCCTCATGTTTAAGTGCGGCCCATCATATTTATTGATATATGAACAAATTGTAGGTATTTACGCTTGACAATGTCCTTCATAAGCATCCTCATCTCCTTCGTTCCTGTAGCATCCAGTTTCGTGGCAGCCATCCAAAGAAGGCGATCACCTGATCGGGCGCATCACTCTGAGCAAGCGGTCGGCCATGCCCCGTGAGGCCGGTTCCCTCTTGGGACTGAAAGTGAGCAGGGATTCATTTACATTAAGATGTGTCAGAAGCAGCAGCACGAACATCTGATCTTACTGTGTGTCTGTCTCGCCTTTGTGTGCAGGTGGTAGGAGGGAAGATCACGGAGACGGGGCGACTTGGGGCCTTCATCACCAAAGTTAAAAAAGGGAGCCTGGCAGATGTTGTGGGACACCTACGTGCAGGTGCGACACAGAACATGTTGTTCCTTTGCAGGAGCAGCAGAACTTAGAAAATAATGCTTTTATCAAAGAAACCACATGCACCCGTCATCTTTGGTGGTATTAGTGTACTTCTTGATCAAAATATTAAATAACAAAAAAAAGGTGGCCTACAGAATAATTCTGGTGATTTTATTGGTGTAATGTCTGTCTGAAGTGCCACTACAACTCAGGCAATTAACCAGCTTGCTTTTGCCATATTCATATTATACTGGATTTATACTGGAGTCTTATTTTTGATGGGTTTGGTTTTACCAATTTTATAGTTCTACCATTCAAAGCGCACAAAACAATAAAATAATTCCTGAGGGTGCCCTTGTTTTTGGTTAGTATGAGATGCCAAGCATAAAAAAGTTGGTTCTGAGTCTAATGTTTAACTTATAGATCACCTCAGATGTCTTTTTACAAGGACGGTTTAGTCAGGAAACCCAACCAGAAGGACAAAATGAGGGTGACGGTAGGTGAGCCTGAAGCCAGGCAGCATGCACTTTAATGGTGGGCTGAGATACAAGTGCAAACATGCAAAAATAGGCTGAGACAAAAGTGGCTCATCAAGTGCGTGAATGTTATTCCAGTCATTAAGTGGCTGTTTTTCTCTAATTTGGCGATTTATTTGCATCTTAACATATTGTGCCAGACAATCACTTACTTTAAATCTAGAGATTGTTTAGAGATTAAATAATTTCCACATTGTCCCCATGAATCAATGTGATTGATTGAAGCTCCTCATGCCTCCACCTATTCTGTCCATCATCCAGAGGCTTGAGGCAGCAGTTGAATAAGTGCTTGAGAGATCTTGTTCATTGGCAGAGTGCATTGATGTTCCTCAGCGATGCTCCAACTCTAAAGATTGGATGGACTGGGGAGGACATCATAAACTGCTTGTATTAAAAGCCTGATGTGGTGTGGTTCTGTCTCCCAAAGGTCTCCCCAAAGTGTTCTGCCTGCCCTTCACTTGTTCCCATCTGGTCCGAGCACCCTGCTGTCCTAATTCACCGGTTCTGCTTGATCTTTCCTCTTCCACCGCTGCTCTCACCTCATCCTGGATGAATAGATGTCTTTCCTTTCTCTGAGCGTTGTTGATGTGGTGGCTCGAATAAGAGTCCGGGACAGCTCTTTCCCTTGCTGCTATCCCTACCAGGACTCCATGCACGATGCAGGCACGACTCTGCTTGTTTCACTAACTTTCCAGCCCTCCACTTCCTGCCAGTCCTTATTGCCACTCCAGCCGCAGAGACTCTTAGGTCCCTTGACTCATAGTATTGTAGTTCCCTGACAAGCAAAACCTTGAACTCCTTCGCAATGGATTTCAGCTGCTGTCTCCATAGAGGTTCATCCTGGTTAAACCCCTTGGCAGGCCTAGCCATCTTCTGAGATAGCAACTGACACTCCTTGTAATTCACGATGAGAGGTGGATACGAGGAGCTCATAAATCAGCAGGAATTAGCAGGGGCTAGAGAATTCTTGGCAAGACGCCATGCTGGTCTATCCATGCCTTGAAATTTCCTGGAAGACCAGGCCGGTCCACTTGCTTCAGCCAATCCTCAAGCATTCCAGATTGTTGCTCCATCTTTAAGGGTGCTGTTGAATCTCCCAAGTTCTTAACTGTTTTTTCTGAGATGTTTAGGACTTGCAGACCTACAATAGTCTGGCCCTCTGCAGTCTGGCTCTTCAGATTTTAACAACATGTTCACTGCCAGGGCACAAAGGATCACTGCCTTGCTGCTCTGCCTCATCTCCAAATGACCCAGATGATCTTCCAAAGCCCATGTCAAAGCTTCGGACAATGCTTGCATGATGTTCCACTAGGACCTGGTGGCGCAAGCCTTCTCACTCTGTTCCTTGCTTCATGCAGGAATTTGCTGTCTCAGGTCAAACGGTTCCATTGGCTCTGGTGGTTGTATCAGTGCCCAGCATGAGCCCTGGTCTTGCTCCTTATTGGGATCATTGAAGGCAGTAGCAAGGTATTGGTTCTTTAGAATAGGTCAGACATCCACTATGCTTTTGCCCAAGGAGCTGACTGGCGAGTCTGAAGTGGTTGGTAACAAAGGCCGACCTTCGCAGGCTCAGTAGCCAGTCCTTTTTTACTGACTTCAATTTGTAGCTTTAACTGAGGTACTTCTTCACAGAGGGTGGGGTTGAGGCCAACCAATCCTTTTCCTGGTCGTCTTTTCTCCTCTTCTCACCTGTGACGCAGAGCACAGCATAGGCCCTGCAGAGTGACTGCCCCATGAAAACTCTGCACCCAACCCCTTCTTTAAATAAACACTAATGACTTTCTGTCCTCCTTAAACCAAAACCGACTATTAGTTTCCTCGATGAGACTTCTGAATTACACTTTACATATGAAGCTAGCTTTGCTGTCTTCCATTTTCTCTGGCAATGCGGAAGTGCCTGAAACCTTGGACCTTTCTAGTGGCCACCATGGATGTATAAAGATGTCCTAGAACTCTTTGGTAAAATTCTCCAATCATCTGTGACCTCAATAAACATTTACTTTGAGTTTATGGTCACAATGGGTAATTTTGAGTCTTATTTAGTATAACTTCATGTTAATTTTCTAAAAGCAGGGTATGATTTACCATGTGACTGATGAATCGTCAGTGTAAGACCAACAAATCAGTCATCATGGCCAGTTTCAAAACATGCTTACCTGAAGGCTTCACAAAAAGACTTGGTGATGTCACAGTGGTAAAATCCATCCTTTATATACAGTTCTTGACCCATCATAGACGGCATCAATAGTCAAACACAACTTAGAAACCTTTTTTTGTATACCCAGCAGAAACACTGCAGTGCCACCACAATGTGGTTCATATTTCCTTGGTCACAAGTGGGGAGAATTCTAACTTCAGCTTGGCTTTGAGAAGTATGAATCTTGTTTTCAGGTGACGAAGTGTTGCAGTGGAACGGGAAGTCGCTTCCAGGAGCAACGAAGAAAGAAGTGTACAACATTATTCTCGAATCCAAGGCCGAGCCTCAAGTGGAAATTGTTGTTTCGAGACCTATAGGGTGAGTTTAATGTAATCGATTTTCATTAAGATACAACAGCTCTGATTTTCTTTCTGACAGACTTTTGATGTGTCTTCTTCCTTTATCAAAAAGCTCTGTCAACCGAATTATGTCCAAACACTTCTTGAGAAAAGTGTATAGAGTCCATCAGTAAGTATAGTTGATGAAATTGGTGGAACCACTTTCCTGTGTGTCTTCCCTGAAATCATTCAAATCCAAGAGGAACATCACCCTTTTTCCAGCAGTTCTTCAGTCCCTGGTTACCTGCTGTCTTTCCCACACTGTTAATATTGTTGATGCTTTGTCGTCTTCTACTGTGCTAGAAACTGATTGTTAATGGAGGGAAAATCTTACTGTACGCTATGACACTTTTTACAGAGACATCCCACGAATCCCAGAGTCCTCCCACCCTCCTCTGGAATCCAGTAAGTATTTATATGAGCAACTTTACACACTTTGTTTCAAAATGTGCTTTCATTTAATTTTTCCCATGATTCATTCCGTTGACCCTTCAGCAGGCTCCAGCTCCTTTGAGTCACAGAAGATGGACCGTCCCTCCATATCCGTGATGTCCCCCACGAGTCCCAGCACTCTCCGAGACCTTCCTCTGGTTCTGCCCGGGCAGCTCTCTGTGAGTATCAGAATGAGGTTTATCTGACGGGCTTTAGGTTCAAAGCTAACTGCTGTCGCACATCGCACAGGTGAAGCTGTGGTACGACAAAGTGGGCCATCAGCTGATCGTCAACGTCCTTCAAGCCATAGATCTGCCATCCCGACCAGACGGACGACCTCGAAACCCCTACGTCAAGATGTACTTCCTGCCTGATCGGAGGTCAGCTCGTTATGTTCATTGTCACTCATCTCACAAATATTTCTTCATCTGTAATTTGAAGGGCTGTTCCTTGTGCTCTAAATGAATCCAAGAGTTCTTTTCTGTCTCAGTGACAAGAGTAAACGACGGACTAAAACGGTGAAAAAGAGCGCCGAGCCCAAGTGGAACCAGACCTTTATTTATTCCCACGTTCACCGGCGAGACTTCAGAGAACGCATGCTGGAGATCACAGTGTGGGACCAGCCCCGAGTCCAGGAGGAGGAGAGCGACTTCCTGGGCGAGGTGCGTGACGAGATCAGTTCATATCATCACAGGGATGCATGCTTTCCTGCGATGTTATACATGTAGTATTGCTTCAGAAAATATTCCCCAACTTTTTTGAATTGTCTTGCTGCCATCAGATTCAATATTAGCTAATATCTTATAGGACAGCCGGAGCTGAAATAAAGTTAAAGATATTTGGTCTTATTGATGTCACACAGAGCCAAGAGTATTGCTCATTTATGCCACCAGATCTCACATAGTTTTAACTGCTGCTGCTCTGGTTTCATGCTCCCCTCTCTGTCCCCTCTCAGATCCTCATCGAGCTGGAGACGGCCTTGCTAGATGACATTCCTCACTGGTATAAACTCCAGACGCACGACGTGTCCTCCATACCGCTGCCCCAGCCCTCTCCGTACCTCCCGCGGAGACACGTCCATGGAGACACCCCCAGCAAGAAGCTGCAGAGTATGTGTGTTCATTCGTTTTGAGGATCTGCGTCCTTTAGCCGACAGTGTTTGAGCGCCGTGGCTAACGTTTCCTTCTCTGAGCTTTCTCCTTTGTCTCTCTCAGTGTGGGAGAATCTCTCAACCTTACCCTGTGTTGTGTGTGTGTGTTATGTGTGTGTTGTGTGTGTGCAGGGTCTCATCGCATCATTGATACAGAGTTTGATGATGGTTTGGTAGTAATGACTGAAGGTGGGTGGGGGGCATGGTTACTGAGTGTTTCCTTACAGTAGTGTGTAGGCGCCCAGGTGAGAGAGCATCCTTGTGCATCCTCCCTTCATCTCCTTTGGACACCTGTTGGGTCTGCTTCTATTTTAAAATCAACTGCACCCAAATTAAAATAATTAATTTGAGCTGCATCAGCAAAAACACTCTAAAGTATTTTGCAAATCATCATATTTCCCACCGGAGTGCAGATTTGGAGTTTAGTGTAGTAGCGTGAGGCTGCATGAGCATTTTCTCCTCTTTCTCTGGGCCTTAGAAACAGCAAAGCGCTGAGCGCATGTTGGACTGCACAGCTGCAGCAGTTCGCTGCCATTCCACCACGTCTCCACCATCCTGCATGCTTCTGTCCCTGCTGCACTGAGGGGACGCTAACACGTAGCCGCTCTGCAGCTTCTGTCCCTGCTGCACTGAGGGGACGCTGACACGTAGCCGCTCTGCAGCTTCTGTCCCTGCTGCACTGAGGGGACGCTGACACGTAGCCGCTCTGCAGCTTCTGTCCCTGCTGCACTGAGGGGACGCTAACACGTAGCCGCTCTGCAGCTTCTGTCCCTGCTGCACTGAGGGGACGCTAACACGTAGCCGCTCTGCAGCTTCTGTCCCTGCTGCACTGAGGGGACGCTAACACGTAGCCGCTCTGCAGCTTCTGTCCCTGCTGCACTGAGGGGACGCTAACACGTAGCCGCTCTGCAGCTTCTGTCCCTGCTGCACTGAGGGGACGCTAACACGTAGCCGCTCTGCAGCTTCTGTCCCTGCTGCACTGAGGGGACGCTAACACGTAGCCGCTCTGCAGCTTCTGTCCCTGCTGCGGGGACGCTAACACGTAGCCGCTCTGCAGCTTCTGTCCTCGCTTCAGACATTAATGCAATTTCATCTTCTTTATGTCGGCTTTGAAACACAAAAACAGTGTAGATGATCAGGAAAGTATTTTTCATTTTTAAGTGGGCCTCAAATAACAGCTTCGGTTACTACAATACCCATGAGCCTCAGCTGCAGTTTAAATATTCATTCATTCATTGACCAAAAACGTGTTCACGTTAGAACCTGTACACGACGTCGCCCTCCTCTCCTCTCAGCCTAGCTGGGACGTGCTGCAGCCCGGACAGATGAAGAGATCACTTTCGAACCCTTAACCGTTCTGTATGTAGTTGCGTTCAGGTCCATCCACACAGCCTTTCTACTTCCACAACCACATCAAGGCCTCACAGAAAATGTAAGTTAGCACAAATCCGGGGAGCTATGACAACTCAGAATATAGCTTCTGATGCTCCTTGTGATGATGAAGGAAATCACATGTGTTTCGGTGCATTAAACGTTCCTCTTTGGGCTGCTTTGTAGCGTAAGCAGTTGTTTTCCGTCCTCCACAGCATCCAAAGAGAAATTCACATGAATTATTAGAGCACAGTGGTTTCTTTCTGACCTGTGAGAGTGTGTGTGTGTCACTGCCTGTCCCATGCTATAAATAGAACTAATGCTAGCTGCGTGACTCTTGAGCATTTGTTGTATTTATTTTCTTCTTTTTCATGTGACTCACGTCTTTGTAGCCGCGTAGCTGTAAATGTTTGTTCTGTCGTCCATCAGCCGCTTCAAACAAGCTGATCTCAGATCTGACAGACACATTTACAGAAGCAGTCACATGACCAGCTGAACCGTGTTTGCGAGCTGCTCCTAAAACATCCCGATGTGATGTTTTACAGTCTGTAGGTGAATGGCACCTGTAATGGTAGCGAGTAGCACAACACTCACACCTGGTGCATCCGTTACCGAGGACACAAATGCCTGTGTGTGTGTGTGTGTGTGTGCGTGCGTGTTGTATCTGTATGGAACCTGAAGCACGTATTGTTTGTTCTGCACGTGCTCGTGTGTGGGTGCAGGTGCAGAGCGTAGCTCCAGGGAGAGGGAGAGGGGCAGCACGCTGGCCGTGCCGGAGCAGCAGCGGCCCGTCCAGCACCGCTCGCGCTCAGTGTCTCCTCACCGAGAGGACTCGTGCAGGGCGCGCTCGCGGCCCGCGCACGTGCCCATGCAAAGGTGAGTTCCTACCTGCGAGCTTCACCTGCTGGATGGATGGATTTTGTTCTAGCAGCTCTTCTAGCTTGTGCTCAGCATCAGTTGCCATGGTAATCTAGCCGGGTTAAAATAGAGCCACCTTCCTGGCACTGAAAGCTTTGCATTAACCTCGCTGTGCAGTTCAGGCAGCATTTACATTTGTGTCTCTGAGTGAAATGACGTGTTTGTTGTTTATCATCAGGAGCTTGGATGAGATCCACCAGAACCGCCACGATTCCCGGTCCCCCTCCCGCTACCACGAGCCCCACTTGGAGCACCAACGCTCAGGTGACTCGGACTACGAGTACTCTGAGGACAGGTAACCTCTCCCGGGATCTTCGGCGTGAGGGGCGGGGTTATAAAAATGTCTTCTAGCTAGAGGCTCGTTGTTTAACGCTGAAACTGGCCGTCGTCAGAATTTATGGGCCTC
>VOQJ01032703.1:11663-33363 GCA_015052665.1 Apistogramma diplotaenia
AGAAGTTAAATGCCGTTCCAAATCTTTTTTCGTTTTTTTTTTGTTCTCACCTAACACCTGTTTGTCGAAAAAAAAAAACCCGCTGGATTTCTTACCTAAAAAGAAACAACTCCTTTCCATTTCGTTCACCTTTCAAGAGAAAATGGAAATGTAGCAGCAGACACGACCACGTCCGACGTACTATCCTGCCTGTCCAGAGAGGAAGAGAGAGGGAGAGAGAGGGAAGGAGAGAGGGAGGGGGAGAAAGAGAGAGAGAGAGAGGGGGGGTTGTGTCAGGTTATTTGCCAAAAGGGTATCCGGGGAATTGGAGTATTTAGTCGCCAACTCCAAATCTTTTACTGAAAATACTAATTCTTCCGTTGGTTAATTAGATCCCGTGTGACAATTTGTTCACTTCAAGAAGAAAATGTAGTCGTAAAATGCTGTTAAACACGGTTACTTACTTGTTGCCTTCTGTAGGGTGTAACGAGTAGCCATAACCTGGCGACCGGAATCTCTACCTTAATGGCAGGTTGCTGTGCAGTTTTTTTTTTAAAAATATATATATATATATATATTTATGACTCACCTGTTAACACTGGGCACACAGCCTACCGTCAAACTATTTAGCCCAGTTTTATGTGTGCACTCCATTTGTTGTCATAGAGACCAGTCACGAAAGTCTGACTGACCTAAAATAAAATCAATCTCGGAAAGGGGGAGGGGCACTGAACCTAAAGTAAGTACTTAAGGTAACTTCTTGAATGAGTGGAGCTTCAGGCTGACGCCGTGCAAGCAGAAATTTGTCTCTATGCAATACACAATCAAGCCACAGGGGAGCAGTAATCGCATACATTTTGTGTTGAGCGTTATCCATTCTGTTGTCTTAACTAGCCTCTGAGAAAGCCTTAAAATATTCATGAGTTTACGTGTGGATCCTCAGGGAGAACCTGGTCCCTTCAATACGTCCATTATCACACTTGTGCAGTCAACCGAATCAACACAGTAAAACAGACTGCATGAGGTTAGTTTTACAGTGTAAAACACAAGTCTAATCCACTAAGTCTCTGTCTGGCAATGAATAAAATGTGTCCGACTTCACGGACACTGTTACAATAATGGACAAAATGCTGTGCATTTCAACGGAGAAGCAATTTAAATGTAGCCATGACTTAGAGACGCGCAGTTACACGCTCTCGCAGCTGCAGTTCTCACAGTTCCCATTGGGTTTTTCAGTGAATGTTGAAATAATGTGCATACTTTCAAAGTGTTTTGTTTTGTTTTCAACCTTCATGTCTTTTTCATCTATTTAGAATTTTTTTCATTATATATTGGCTGAGTTCATTGAACTTTTCTTGACGTAATGCCATTCAGCTCCATACAGCTCATTTCAGACCAAGTCTTTCTTTTTTGTAATGACCTTCAGCTCCCAATAATGCTTTATTTCAATTTTTTTTTTAAAAGCAGGTTCAGCAAATCCATTTCACATTTCAGTAATTGTTTTCTTTATTTGGTGCAATATTCCGTTTATGTTTACTACTACTACTACTACTACTACTACTACTACACTTACCTAAATTAAGTTAACCTAAATTATGTTGACTCAACAAATTAAGTTTCAGATATTTCAAATGCTTTTGGGCATTGCAGGCGAAATCTTTTAGCGTTCACATTGCATTTTAGGCAGAAAATTATTTATTCGAATTATTATTATTATTATTATTATTGATTATGAGGCGGAGGTGGGGCTTTCCAAACGTTTCTTGTGTTTCAACTCTCGCGAGATTTCGGTCTCGGTTACCTACACGTCCTGGATACTCTAGTTTCACTGTTGAGAAACATCATCATAGTAACCCGGGAAAGGCGACCTCAGAGGCGGGTGGCGACGTTTCTTTGAAGTAATCTCACAGCGAAACACGGGAGACGTCGTTTCCTGGGCTCACTCTAGCGCAATGGGTGAATTTAGAAAAAAGTTGCTTGCTTAGTTGGCAAAACTGCTAGCTAATATTGGTTTGCTATCGTTAGCGGATGCTAACGTTAGCAAACACAGCTGAACGAAACCGAAGAAGTCGCCCGGAGAAGTTTGGATTTTATTATCATGAGGACAGCAGCTTGAATGCGGACACCTAAACGCACCGGATCGTTTCCCTAAAGGTACATATTATTTATCTCCAAAGATTGGAATGGCTCATTAGATTCATGATTTTCCAGTCAGCTAGCGTAATTATTCACTCTTTCGAGTTGGCGGCTCCGACTATTCCTTGGAACGAAGACATTCCGTAGTACCTAATCTTTAACTCAGACATTATAAGTAGTTTTAGTCATGATTTCTGAACTCCCTCAGTGTGTTAGAAAACCTAACACGGTTATTATGAATTCTCAAACCCGTAATACACTGGTTGCTAGTTAACACGCAAAACAAGATAAACGATTAATTTTGTTGTCTCGTTGCTTTCGCGAGTAAGCCCTGAACATAATGTTTATAAGATTTCAACTTTACTATTGCTTCCTGTTTAACAAAGTCATAGTTTAATGTACTCAGATAGCGTTTGGATAGCTCCTGTAACGTTAGAGGTCCCGATGCGCTATCAGTTTGAACTCGTCTGTTTCGGTCTCTCGGCGTTTTACAGTTTTATGTTATTTTCATTTGAAGTCACTGCAGGTACGATAAACTTCTTAGCGCGCTAATCGGTAGCAAAAATGCGACGCCAAGTGGATCTAAAGTGATTAAAACCATAACAGTAAGATCGAGCGAGGGTGATTTAAGTTAAAGTCAATACAGCTCATGTAAACTCAAAGATGGCCAATTATCTCCTCCTTGCTGAATAACTGAGGTGCTGTTAAGTAACCTTTTGCACACTAGTGACACATGTGGTGTGAAGCTGCATTGCAGCAGTCAATATCCTTGTGTTAGTGTTTTTGTAATGTAGTTTCTTCCAATATGTGGCAGCACTGAGTCGCTGCTGCCGAAAGACCCCTGCAGTGGTTTAACAAAGAAGAACTTTTGCCCCATCTTGGATTTTGCACGGCGTGTATTTGTTTTAGTAGAAATACCCACACCCCATCGCAGAAAGTGTGTTTATTTATTGCTTGTCAATAAATCCTCACTGGATATCATCCTTTACTGTCCTGATAGGTTGCTAAAGAGTTTGTTTTCTCTCCTTGAAGTTTGGAATCTCAATATACTTTCGTTTTCCAACTTTATAACCCCTAAATGTCGAAAATCAGTGATTTATCTCCTTTAAACAACAGTGCAGGATCTCCGGTATACAGTAATATGTCGAATCTACCGTGTGTAGACTCCGTGGCTTTTAATTTAAGGTAATCGACGGAATGAGCTCGCTTTAGTTGTGCGCTTGCCTTGAAACAGTCACCCTTCTGGCATTTACTTCATATTAGCTTGTAAAAAAAGTTTCATCAAATGCTTGCGTGTGCACTTTTTCTAAACTTAGCCAACGTCAGCATATTTTTATAGTGGCTGTGACAGCCCAGCAAAACGATAGTTCCTCGTGAGTTTGCTAACTTTACCTACAGTTTAATGCTGTATAATTTAGCTGCTCTTTGTTTTCGCTTCCACTCGGCGTTTTTGGATTCGCACAGCAGCAAAGACAGAGCGCTGTCACCGGTATGTGTTAGAAAGTATTATTTTATTAACTTTGTTGATTGCAGTTTATCGTTTCAGTCATTAGTTTATGCCATTATGTTACCAGAATTGAGAGAGCCGCTGAAACAGTGGATTTAGTTTTATTTGCTGTTTCGCTCCCGGGGTTGTGTCACGTGATTGTTATGCGTAAAAGGCATGACTTCTGAAGAATTCCTTATGACCCAAGCAGTGTTAAATGTTAGTAGAAAACACCCTACAATATCTCACTGAATAGGCTAGACTCTCATAGATCTGCGTTATAAACAACTGAATAATTAGGAACTATTGTAGTGAACTTTATCCCACTCGACAAAATAGCGGACTTGATGAATGCAGCGCCTCAGGTGTCACCATGCTAGCGCCAGTTTCACCCACATTTGCGGCTAAAGATAGATCTGCAGTACAATCGTATACAGAATAGAAGAGAATGTCTTTATTTGTCATTACACAGAATGTACAATGAGATTAGAAGACCACTCCTGTTTCAGTGCCACACTGTAGAAAGTCCACACAATAAAATAGAACATATATAATATAAAATAAAATAATAGGTAATATATACACATAAATATAGATAAATAAATATAGGGGTACGTGTATGAATGAAAAATAGTACATTAAGCCCGTGTAAGCCACGGGCTTTTCAACAAAAGAACTGTTAACACAACAGCTGTAGTGACGATGATGTTTAATGTGGAGTCTGTCTGCACACGTACAGCGAAGAGCAAAGAGGCGGAGCTGTTGAGACGGTGAGCTCAGGTAGAGTGTTTTGAAGAAAAAAAAAGTTTTTCTGGCTTCCGAAACTGCAGCGCTTGTTCCTGTAATCACCATTAAAACCTTTACTAGGAAACAGCTGACGGGAGTCCTTCATTGAATCACCTGATCAACAAATTCCAACATGATGAAAAGAGAACTTTGTATCTGCTCCCGTTTGTTTTGCACAGTGAAAATCTACAGTAAAGCTAGATAAGTTACAATAAAATATACAGATTAACTGTTAACTTGGTGTGATAAGATATTTAAATTAGGCAGATTGGAGGTTGTCGGGAGCCATTAAACCTAAGGCACTGACCTGGGACACTGAATTATTATTATTAACGTTAATTATTAACATGTACACCATCAGAACGTCTGTTTTCTGCAGCAGGAAACGTTGCATCAAAGCATAATTTCTAAAATAGAAACCACTGATCAATTCATTTTAAAAGTTTATTTTCTTTTTTGAATTTTTAGGATTGCTCAGTAATAATAATTTCTTATCTAATTGGTTGATTAATTGATGGTGTAATCAATAGAATACTCAACTAAAATAATTGTTAGTTGCAGCCCTAGACTGTAGTATTACAGGTGTCACATTTCTAAGTTCTGCTTACCTTTTAGGATTGTGGTAGTGTAGAACCCGTTTTAAATGGCAGGGTGGCATTATTATGTATGTGTATGATTATTTATTATACTTTGATTAAACATGACTGAGGACATACCCCAGATATTCTACTTTGCATTTTAACTTGTTAATATGTTGGGCATGGACTGTAGCACCCTGCTTATTTAAAAAAAATTATTTGTCTGCTACTGATTTGTTTCAGTGTTAGTTCTGGTACTTTGTTCCTTGTTTTGGTTTTAGTTAACATTTTTGTTCTTGTGTGGATCTCATTTACAGCATGTCACTTTTTTTTGTCCTATCAGTGTTATTTTTAATAATTTCTCTAATTATGACTGCAGGTGAATGGGAGAGATGAGGAGCAGCAAGAGGACTGAGGCGTCTCTTAAAAGTTCTGCTCAACAGCTTTCTGATCATAATGTTGGCACAGGTGTGTAGAAGAGTTTCCTCTTCAATGTTGGTTATTTAAATGTTGAATTCATTTGACTTTTGAAAGTTGGAGCCCAAATGGGTCAAATTTATAATTTCATTTCATTCTCTGACAGAGCTGACAGCTGCATGGAAAGGTTTGGCTCAGTCCAAAGTTGCTGTAAGTACACCTTAAACGGGTTTCGGTCTAAATACTTTGGGTTTTTTTATCAGCTCTTCCTAAATCATTGTCTTTTCTGTAGAAGCAGTTACAATCTGACAATGGCTCATTTCCTCTTTGTAGTTGCGGCACATAGAAAACCGCATAGAAGCAGCTCCAGGAACAGGGGTTATCCTAGATTCTGTCATTGACTCTACTAAGAAGAAATCCCATAGGGTCCGCCACAGACGTGAGTTATTCTAAAACATAAAGCTGATTTTGTGTGAATTACATTATAGCTGATCAAGTTCTTTGTTATTATTATTATGGCCTACTACAGTCTGCTGACCTGTTTGCTTATGAATTCTGTAGAACCTTTTAATGAGGTTGCAATGTTTCTGTCATAGATGGACGGCAAGTTGATGACCTCGGAGGGCCTTCGAAGCCTAGGGGTCGAAGTCAGCAGAGCCCAGAAAAGAGCAGCTCACGTAGCCCCTTAAGAAATACCACCCAGGACAGAAATGTCCGAAGGAACAACAGCGTGGAATTCAGGGAACCGCTGGCCTCATATAGGTACTAATGAACTAAAATGCATTTATGACATATCATTAAATACTTATATGGGTACTTTGCTGTATTTGGATGTGAAACTGTGGGGTCATCTTAGGACTGGGGGTGCACCGATCTGGTTCTGCCAGCCAGGTGAGCAAACATAAAACATTTTTGAAAATGTTTTCAGTTATTGATTAATTTAGTTGGGTGATGCTCTGTGTTTACTACGCAGTGCATACATTGCTAGTTTGAGAGGTAGCACTGAATGGAAGAAGCTAACAGCAAAGAGTTGGCAGTAAGGAAGTGTTTCACAACTGCAACACCAGTAGCTGTTCTTTGTATGTTTGACTTGACACTTGACTGGCAGTGTTAAGAGTTTATCATTTCATGATTGTCATATATTTTTTGTTTTTCTTGTCACTAAACATTTTGGTACATTTTTCCATCCTTCTATAAACCATGGTCACCAGTGAACATGTTCTTCGGCAAACTCAGTGAGCACTGAATTATAAGTAAATCTTGATCCTCTTCTTGATCCCATGTAATCTGGTTTGTGTCCAGAGAGGCCACCCCACCACCACATCCCTCCTCTCAGCTGGAGGCCTACAGTCAGAAGTCAGTGCCAGTGTCTTCGTACCGTTCCTCTCCTCCTCACTCAGATTCTCTGCCCAGCCAGCTGGACTATCAGAGACACACCGCGGACAAGGAGTTGGACAAGGACCTGGACAGTACACACTCCTCAGCTCTGCAGAGCACTGAGGTGCGCTACCTCAATGACCAGCCAGCCCTGGATGCCATGAGGACTAAGGAAAGCACTCCCAAAGCACAAGTTGGCATGGATAGCCAGCAGTCAAGTCCAGGTAATGCTCCCACCCCAGGCTCTTTACGGCAAGGGGACAGCACACCATCCACCAGCCCCGGCTCAGCTTCCCAGCGGTTGGAGAACCTCAGACGACATCAACCTGATGACAAGTTGGAGAAACTCAAAGAGCGCATTCGCAGGCAGAGGCAACATCTGGAGGAGGCTGCAGAAAGGGAGAAGCTGCTGGGGAATCTGGAACAGCCAATAATGGCATTTGTGGAGACTAACAGTGCTGGTACAAGCAACAAGCCGACAGCCAAAATGCGCAAAGTAGCAGCTGCACCACCTGCTCCTATATACAAAGGTATTGCTACAATATCATTTGTTCAACATATTCAACTTTTTTTCCCCCTTTGGCCTGCTTGAAATAACTTGCATCATGGCTGTGATGTTTTGCAAACACAGAACTGTGCAGCAGGAAACAGGATGCTTTGTTTTATTTACACCATCATTTTATTCTCAGGTTTTAACAGTACAGAAACAAAGATCCGGACTCCTGATGGGAAAGTTTGGAAGGAGGAGGACTTTCATAACCTCAGCCGAGAAATATACAGAGACCTGTCAAAGCAGTTTGCTGGTAAACATAGAACGTAGAAATTTTCTTGTCATTGTTGTCATGATGGTTGTTTTTTTTTTTATCTGAGCTTTGTAACAGAACTGATTTTGTAAGGAAACCGGCAGTGAATTTTAATGTGTTTGGATTCTGTATTAATTATTCAGTGTAAATCCAGATTTCTGCACAACCTTTGATTTATAATATCTCTGATGTTTAATTATTCCAGTTTGCTCTAGTAAGTCTGTTTGGTTATATAGCTTATACCCTGCATGTGTTTATGTGTTCAGAGAGCACCAGACATAGGCACCAGCAGCAGAGGGAACAGAGAGCAGACAGGTCCCAAGAGAGGAGGCCTCCCAAAACCGTTAGAAAGGTCCACAGAGCTGCCCCTGACTCTGACCTAAATCCAAAACCAGGTATAGTAATCCTCTTTTATGTGTGGGGCAGCCCACCCTCTGATCTATTTTTAATTAGTGACAGTGGGAAAGCTAAGCATGTGGAACAGTCTGACAGGATTTTGTCATGGGTCAGTGCACATGCTGCCTACCGAGAGCCTCAAATGTTGAACCATCTCTTTGGTATTTTCTTCAGATGTCTGCACCACTGCATTTCTTATCTTCCTTTATTCCCTTGTTTTTGTTTCTTTACCCAGTGCACCTGATTATGCAGATGTCAGTTGAATAATGATTTGGATGCTTTCATATCTTAGACATTTGGATAGCATATACAAAATCAGAGTAATACAATTCTGTTAACTGGCGTTGTTTACATGCAAGCAGCCTGCCCAAAGCCGTTGTTTGTACTATAGTATTTCGTGTGTTGTTTCCATCTTCGTAGTTGTCTCTAACAGGTCTGTGTGTGTGTTCCAGTGCATTGCTAGCTGCCGATCCAGTGTTAAGACTCTAAACCCCTCAAGAAATGTCCAGCATGTGCGAAATGCAGTTTATGGCCAGCAAATAGCGTACAGACACCAGCATAGTCGAGTTGTGCCAACATACTTGTGAAACCAGATCGTAGCAGAGCTTTGACCCCACCCCCGAGATACCACCAAGTACATGCATAAATTGTGATTGCTAGTCATCGTCAACAATTACCAAGTAATGATAAGGTCTACTTGACCAAAATGTTGCAGTTACTCCTCAAAAAGTATCATCGATTGATTTTGTAGTAACAAAATACGTACTGCTCTTTTGTTTATAGGCTATCACAGTGAAATCTTCTCATTGTTTTCTCAGCTGCTGTAACGAAACAAGAATGTAAGAGCAGCAACATTGTCAGAGAACCGGTTGGGAAGGAAGTAGCCTTTCGTCATCATGACACATTAAAAGGGTGGAACAGGAGCATTTGTCTCAGCTGTCAGAGATCTCTGCCTGCTGTTCATTGTTTATCACTTCATAATAAACTCCGGTGTCCATGCTCGGATCTTGTATGATTCCTTATTTTCAGTGATTTGATTGGTCACTGTTTGAGCTTTGCAATTTTTAAAAATCAGTCTGGGTTAAAAGTGTTTAATGTCACCAGGAAGCCAAAAATACTCTCAAAGATAGCTGGATAACCCACTCAAAAGATCTTGCTTTGAGGTATAGGCCTTTTGGGCACAAGGAAATTGATTTGTCAGCTGTTGGTGAGGAATGAGCTAACTAAAGGTTAAGACACTCACTTCAGCATTTTGACTCTAGCAGGCATCCTGTTGCATGTAGTTCTTTTTTCCTTGGCCAAAAAGGATACCAAATAATCATGTTGAAAGAATTTAGTCAGGCTGCAAGATCTTTGTCTTGTGTTCTAGCTCTCTTTCACTCCGTGTCTCGTGGTTTCTTCCCTTTGCTTCACAACACTATAAATAGGGCTCCTAAATCTGTGGTCAGGTTCAGTGTGCTCTTTCACCCTGCACAAACAGCTGCTGGGTTAGTTGAAGTGCAGTTTCATTACCAGGAACTGCTCTTCACTATAATGCATAGCGAACAGTGCTCCAGAGAGTATTTCGGATAGAGGGATGATGCTTTTGTGTTGAGACCATTGCACCAGCTGTGTAGTCACAAAAGGCAAGGAGGAAAATATCTTTTCTGGGGTTTGGTTGTACTGCAACATCGGTTTCCTGCACACATTGTTCTTTTGGTGTATCAGCCGTTCCATACAGCAACTTCAGTGATTTGAGAAGTAGATTTAGCCAGAGCAACCACCTTCTCTTTTTTTAACTGTAATAGTATTTGGTTGAGTAAGCATTTAAATCCCACTAAAGAAAAGTCGTATTACTGCCTGTCTTTCTTTCTCTCAGCTGTGTGTGTGTTTATGAGTGAGTCTATTCTGGTAATGGCTGTATAGATGCTTATGTTTCACCAGGTCAAAAACAACTATATTGAATTGCTCTTCAGCAGCACAGTCTAATGTGTGAGCATTCTTACTTTGCAGTGATTAGCCCTGCATCGTGGAGGGAGGGCCAGAAGCTGGTAAAGATGGTACTTGGTCCAGTACCTAAGATGCCCAGGGAAGAGGACAGTCCACATGCCACTGACTTACTGAGCCGAACAGGTACCCACAGCAACCTAAGCTCTTACCTTTCCAAGCCATGTACCATGATGAAACAGTATGTAAAAAGGGAGAAGTAAATAGGATAAAGAAAGAAAAGATCATTAGAAGTCTATTAAACAATAAAGAGTCAACCACGGTGTGCCAGTGTGACACCATTGTGTAAAGTAGTTACACTCCTGATTTTCAACCTTCTCAAACCTCCTCATTAAAAAAAAAAAAATCCTTTCTCACTTTACTCGAACCTTTCTGTCTTAAATCTGCTGCTATAAACCTTGTAATCTCTGAAATTCAAATATATTTCTGGATGCTATTAACTGTGATGGAAAATTCTTTATTTAGTTAGGAAATATAAGAAAACTCAGGTGTGTAGTTTTGCTTGTCTGGAATAACAGAGCCTACCAAACAATATCATTAAAGAAAGAATCCATAGCTTTTGCAGCACACTTGGAGCTGTAGACTCAGCCTCACACCCGCACATACAGCCACACCTCCCTCTGCCTTTGCTCGCTGTGACTGTATTGGCTGCCACTGACCGGAAGGAATAGAAATTGACTGGCTTTTCCAGTTGGATGCACAAGACATGACCTGATTTCCAGAGGCTGACCCAAGTGTATGCATCATGTACCACGGGGAATGGCAGAGCAGGGCAGGGCAGTGTAATATGGACATGTTCTTGAAAAAAAGTCTGGATTAGATACTACATGGGAATCTTCAATTTGGCCCAGATTGGAGTTGCCATAGCAAGTGTCCCCCCAAGCCTCATTTATTATGTGTATGATTGTGCCTGATGCTTTGGCTTAGGAGTTTGGTTTTTTTTTTTAATCTGCTGCAGTCATTTGATGGAGGATCCCTTATTTTTCAAGCTGAGAAAACCAATTTTTATTGGTATTTATCATAAAATAACAATAAAATGTCTGTAGGATTTTCATTTTTGATTTAACAGCAATGACAGCAGCACACTTTGTGTTAGTATAGATCATAGTTTCCATTACAAATGAATTACCTGTAATATCTGCTTTTCTGGAAATGTCTATCAGATTCCCGCCACCGCTCAGATCCATGCTCAGAATCAAAGAGAAGATCACGCCCAAACAGCACAGAGCGGCCTTGCAGTGGATTTCAGGGACAACCACAAAGCAACCTCGCACCCACATCTGCCCCGTTGTCTGCAGCTCAGGACAAGATCCCAGTAGGATTAAGCACGGACCTGTTGTCAGCAGACATCCAAGGGATACTGGATGACCTTCAGCTGGAGTGCAAAGCAGCTGAGAAAGAGGAGAGAGCCCGGAAAAGGTCCAGGGGTAGCAGCAGTGGTAGGAGAGGAAGAGGGGGCTCGGGGTCACGAACAAGGACGCCCGTCTCCACTTGGGGAACTACTGCGGCAGCAAATGGCTCATCAAGAGTTTGTCGCAGTGCCAGCCCCACTACACACCGACCGGAAACCACCAACATAACTGACATGAAGCACAAGAAACGCCACTATGATGCAGATACAGTTCGCCAGTATATTGCCCGGCAGCAAGAAGAGAGAAAAAGGCATCAAGCAGAGGAAAAGAGGGCAATGAGAGAGGAGACAGAGAGGAGAAACCAGAGGCTGCAGGAGCTCTACAGGAAGCAGAGAGAGGTTGCTAGAACTGTGGCAATTCCGCCCGAGACTTCTGCGGCCCCTGTACAAAAGCGACTACAAGAGACCTACAACAAACTGCTGATGGAGGAATCCCAGCTGGGCGGGGGGGCTATGCACACACTCCCTGCAGTTCCTTCTAGTCACATGGTATGTACTTACACATGGAAATGTACTTGAAAGTTGTACTGGATAGAATAAGAAACTATGTACAAACAGAAGTTATTGCTTAAGACAAAAAAGTGTTAAATGGGTTGTTGACACGTTCTTTTACAGAGACCAGTGTACCAGCCCTCAGGAGAGTCCGACAAAGAGAACAAACGACTAGAGGCACCCCAGAGCCCATCGAGCAGTGATAGGTCTTTAAATGAGCATCCACCGCCTCCATTAAATAGGTACTTGCATATACACACACCTGAATGCAAGCTTCTTACATTCAACACTAAAAGACAACAACACTGCCAGTGCATTTAGTCCTCTGTCTTCTTGTGATTAATAGGAAATCATCTGGCTGTCAAAGACAAACAAAAACATCTTGTTTTCAGATGTTTGTTTGTATAGAAACCATTTGCAGTTTCCCAGGAGCCTTTTAGTGCAGAACAAACAAATAGTGCACGTTTACAGTTTATGCTGCATTTATAGGTGTGCGAAAGAACATCTGAGATAAGCTCCTGGAAATAAATGGGCACAAAAATAATTTCCCTTATGAAACAGATGTACTTGTCATTCTTCTTTTTGAGTAATCATGACATGGATTCAATGGTTTCAGGAAGAATGTGGCAAGAATATGGTTGTATACAGTCATAAACCACAGGTGACTTAGGTATTGTAATAAAAGTCTTTGTTTACACTGTGTGAAAGAGTCGGCTCAATAATACGACGGGACTAGTTTGAAAAAACTCTGTTTCAGCGAGTAGACAGTTTGTTTTGTTTTCACATTGTTGCAGATCTTTGAACTATTTTTGCCGTGATTTGACATTTGTAGGCGCCTGCCTATTGCACTCATAATTAGTGTTGAAAAGTAAAAAAAAAAAAAAGAAGAAGATGGGTGAAATTGATGTTCTTTGTTGCTTTGAAAGTTTTCCCTGAAGAATGACACAAACAGTATGCTAAGGTTTCCAGCCGAGGAAGTCTTGACTTCGCTAAGGAATTATGTTTAGAAATGATTGGATTGTATTCTTGTCTTTTGGTAACTGGTGACAACTTGTGCCAAGACCTTCAACCTTGTAGCTAGCTGTGTTTTTAACATCTTTTACCACCAAAATAGGGGACACATGGGATACATCCCTCTGAATATTCAGAAGGGCTGCACTAGCTCTCCCTAGAATAAAACAAAAGAGAAGATGCTTGTGAAGCTTGTGAAATTTGTTCTGAACTAGAATGTTCGGTTGTTTGACTTCAAGTTAACAGAGCATTGAATGTCCAGAATTACAGTAAATATCATGTTTGTGGAACCACATCTGCTGCTGCTTAACCTCAGCAGTAGATGTGGTTCATGCACGTAATGACACTTATGTTGGGTTTTCATCTTTCGTCTACACATTTCAGCTCATTTCTTTCTTTTGCCGTCTCCTGCAGAAATGATCTGGATGTTCGAGGCGCCCCTTTGCCTCAGCATGAACATTTGTACCCACATGTTAGGCCTTTGACCGGCCCCAGCAGGACTGCACAAGAACCGACTGATGACCATCTCTTCTCTCAGCTTTTAAGGCTAGAGGCAGAGGTGGCTGCTGCTGACATCAAGAATACCCCGCGACCAGCCTCAGCCCCTTCCAGCAGGTCCCGCTCCAAAATGTCCCGCATTGAAGCCCTCAAGGCCACAGCTGCATCCCTCTCTAATCGTATAGAGAGTGAGGCACGGAAGCTTGCTGGGGAAGGCATCAACTACGGCACTGCAACGTCAGTGGATGCGGATACTGTTTTGGTCCCCAGAACCTCTGATCCTGAAGATGAATGGGCAAAAACAGCTGCACGTGGCTCAGAAAATGATAACATGGCTCTGAGGATCAAGAAGATTTTGACTAGCACAGGTTATAGTTCATACAATGGCACAGCTCTTCCAGGAGTAGGCAATCTGCATTCCTTCAGGGAACAGAAATTAAAGAACGGTACACAGACTTCTGTTGATGTAATGGGCCCCATTTTGAACAGTTACACACAAGAAAGGGGGACGCTAGTCAATGGCTTTGACAAGGAAGTAAGAATGAATCAAGTGTCACAAAGGAAACAAATTGAGGAGGACGAGAATAGGACGGGTCTCCATGATTCAAGTGGTGGCTCTATTAGTGAGGGTCCTCTTCTGAGTGAAGGGAGTTTTTCTGAAGATGAGCAAAGTCCTCCTCGGCCCTCTAGATACAATTCTGTACCTAGACCAGCAGATCGCCTGGAAGCAGCGGACTGCTCTGCACGTCAAAGAAAAGATTACCAACGGCTGATGGAGTTCCAGCGGGAAGCAGAGAAATGCTCAGGCCTCGGCTTGTCTTTTGCACAGCAGGAGAGGGACAAAGCAGTTTGGGAAGAGCTGAACAAAGGAAGCCCTCTAAGTGTAATCAACATCTTCACTAAAAACCATCACAGCCACGTTAAAGGTAAGTTGACATATGCGTTCCTATATAATAGCTCCCCAGAATCCATTTCATATGTAAACTGTAGTGGTTGTATAAATATATGCAAGATATTGACTGTCAGTCTAGAATAATAACATGTCTGTTCTTTAGTGAGTGACAGAAATTTGGAGAGGAATTCTCCCTCTGCCCATTCTGTGCCCTCCGGAAATGGACCTGAAGATGCAGCAGTCTATGAAGATGACTTTGTATCATCGCATAGCAGCAAAGCCAGCAGCCAATTTAAGAGAGGCTCCAATTCAGCGAGGTAAAAAAAAGACATCTTTCCAGTCACCACTGGGTGGCATTCACATCACATGGATCATTTCTGCTGCCCTTTCAGATACAATGATTTTTCCTTCCAAGCATTTTAGAATGAAGGCTAATTTATGACTGTCCAGATACAAAGTGATTCTTACAAAATTGATCTATGATATGATATTGGTATAAGTATGAACCCCGAACGGGATAAGCGGAAGAGGATGGATGGCTGGATGGATGGATGGATGGATGGATGGATGGATGATTTTCTTAATTTATTTTTCCCCTCTTTGTCAGTGTGAACAGTCACTTTGAAGAGCTTCTGAGGAGGTCGCCTTATGAAAGAAGTGCGGATGGCAGTCATTCCCAGCATTCATCCTTTCACTCACAACATCTTTCCTCTGGTTCAACACCTGGTTCCTCGCCCCTGTCCAGGCAGTCTGCCAAAAAAAGAGGTGAGAATTCAGATTTTTAAAAAAAAAAATGAATGTGTTTAAGCTTATTAATGGAATAATCTATTTCAGTTAAGCTGTCTTTGAAATCATATGTTACAGTATAACTCCTTTGTTTCTGTGCAGGAACAGCGTCAGATCAGAGTGACAACACACTCGTAGAGGAGCAGAGGAGTTCTTGCTCGCCACCCTCAGAATCTCTATCATCTGATTCCAGGAAGGGAGGCTCAGACAAAAACTCTGCCCACACCCAGGGCAGGAGTGTCCACTCTAATGACTCTCTAAGGGAAACCTCTGGACAAGCTCACCAACCGTAAGCTTATTTCCGAGGTGTAAATGCTGAAAACGGGTCACCTGATAGGTTCTTCTGTATATCTTCCTGTTAAAATCATCTCCAAAATATTCATCTGAAGTGTGTACAGAATAATTTGAGAGGCAGATTTAGTGGTGTATGTTTACACAAAGTAAGTTACCCTCACATTCAGTTATCTCTGGTATTTCCCTTCTCCCTGCTTTTCAGTAAGCTTTAATGACACACTGCGTTTAAGTTGTGGTGGTTCTTGTGGCTTACACTGACATGCCTATTTGCTTTCCTGGATATCGTAGGTTATAGAGTCCTTTAGGATCGCAGCATGAGCATATTTCTTTATTTCTGGACACATTTAAGCCTTAATTTTAAATTTAGCTTTTAAACTATCAGAGTCTTTTTAAGGGTAGCTTGGAAATCCTCTGGTCCTCTAAGCTAACCTAAAATTCTCTTAAAAATATGCACTCTGGAATGAATTGGATATTTTCTGAACTAGGGAACCCCAGTTGTTGCTGTTCCAACCACTCAGAAAATTCTACTTGGCATCTACTGTTATTTATTAACCAAAAGCAAATGCATTTAAGCATGACTAATTACTAAACTACACTTAGAGGGGCCTCAGTTGAAGCTGCCAGTATAAGCAGTCTTGTGGTTTGCTGTTCCGTTGAAAGCCTGAGGGTTTAAGCAGCAGTGTATTGCCCAGCAACAGGACTGCACTGTAGTTTGACCCAAGGCAGAACACACTGGTTATTTTGTTTTGGAGGCCCGCAGGGCTGTTGATCGGGTCAATCTCCTTCACCACAGCTTGGGCTTGCTCCCAGAGAGAAGGAGAGAGACTTTTTTTTTTTACTTTTTTTTTTTTTTACTTCAGTGAGACAGAAACATTAAAAACGAATTATTTACAGTAACACAGGTGACCTCCCTAGTTTGACTTTTG
This sequence comes from Apistogramma diplotaenia, assembly GCA_015052665.1. Taxonomy (NCBI): domain Eukaryota; kingdom Metazoa; phylum Chordata; class Actinopteri; order Cichliformes; family Cichlidae; genus Apistogramma; species Apistogramma diplotaenia. The sequence goes on from VOQJ01032703.1 coordinate 27,918, forward strand.
ACAAATTGCATTCATGTCATGTTTTTCTTCAGAGAAAAATGTGCCACTGTCTTATTACAATGTGTTATTATCCTTAGCCTCTGATCATTTCTGAACGGCATATAGCTCGTCACAATCCTGACTTTGCTCACCTCTCACTTTCTATAAAACCTGCTCAACTGAATAATTAAAAAAAATGTAAAACTCTTATTTACATATTTATTAAGCTTTGTATATACGATCCGTTTTTTCCAATTTGTGTAATTACCAGCTTTTCACACATCCCATTCTTTTGCCAATATTAAATAATGTATATAATTAGTACTATTATTTGCTATATATATTAAATGTACGTCTGATTTCAGTGGCTCCCCAAACCCAATTGACTGCTACTGTTTCATCGCTATTTTATTCCAGGTCCAGATCGGCTTCTTCTTCTGGCTCTCCGGTCCCCCGGTGTCCTCCAACAGCAGACTCTGCCAGTGAGCCTTTAAGAAGTGGCTCCAACCAAAACACAGGCACTTTAGCTTCTGGTGGTAGAACAGAGACCAAGTCTACTCGTAAATAAATATTAATAAATTCTTTAGCTTATTATCGAATTTTAAAAAATCACACTTGATCAGTATCTATTTGTATTTATTTCTCCCTCTGTGTTGTCTTTCCTTACTCTCAGGTGAGCTACAGTATTCACCTGCTGTCCTGCAGCAGCGTATGGCAGCGGAGCTCCAGTACTTGGAGTCAATAGAGGAGTCAGTCAGACAGTTGGGGGATGTGGAAAGGCTAATGGGTGTATCCATGGCACAGCAGGAGAGCGCATCATTGGCCCAAATGCTCAAGGTAATGCAGAAGATGTTTCCAGTGAATTCCCCATGTAATGGCATGCGGCTCTGCTGCTGTTAGTACTTACCTATTAGAAGTTTTAATGGATTATAATTCACTCAGCTTTTATAATCTTCTTTGTCATGACTCATGAAATATGATTTGATATTTTGAATACAGGTCAGTATTAAGATATCTTGTTCTCTAAGCTATGTCTTGATTTATAAATGTTGTGTTAGTTACAGCACCAGTAGTGGTGAAAGAAAATAATATTATTTTAAATTTACTCTACTTGCTTTGTTACATTGCACTTTATTTGTTCTCTCTGTGATCTTCGGCCCTGCAGGCCAAGCAGCAGCGCCATGAACGTGAGCTCTACGAGCTGAAGATAAAGGCTGAACGAGAGGCGCTTGAGACAAAACTACAGCTGGAAGAAAACAGACAGAGAGTGGCCAGGGTACCACACACAATCATCTCACAATAACTAACAGCATTATCATGTGTAGATTAAATGCTTTATAACCTTTTGATTTCCAACATATGAGTGCTTTTCTGTTTGTGTCATGTATATGTCTGTATATGGCTTTATCCAGGCTCATATAGAACTGCAGGAAACCTTGGCAGCATCTCAAAAAGAGACTTTGGAAGGCCTCCAGGAATCAACTACTAAGATGATGACTCAACAGGCTGAGGCAGCGCAGTACACAGCCGATGCTGCCCGACACATCAAAGAGGTTAGCAATCAGTTCCCTCCTTCCTGCCTGGAAAACAGCCTGTGTCCTAATTTTACAAGAAAAGCTGATTGATTGTTGACTAACAGTAAAGAAAAAATAAGCGGAAGAGGAGAAAAAGTATAGTATCCATTTTAAGATTCAGCAGATCACACATTTGATTGTTGTGTTGTGTTTTTTGTCCATCAGATGACAGAACTAGCCCGGTCACAGATGTCAGGAACTTTGATTGTGCCCCCTGTTGCCACTGATCCTTCCACGGTGGATCAAAGGAAAGGAAATGAGAGTTGCTCAATGGAGCATCGACAGGAGAAAGCGGACTCTGACAGGTACACTAAAAACACTCTCACTCCCTTTTTTGTCATATCTGATTTATATATCATCTGTAATAGCGATGAGCATTTCAAGCAAAAGCGCTATTCAGTTTTCACTAGGAATTATTCAACAATTTGAAGATTGCTCCCCACCCCCACCCATACTGAGGTCACATGACTGTGCATAGCTGCACCAAACAGACAGCAGAGTTTACACTATTGGACAAACCACTGGACTATTCGAATATCCCCATCTCTGATCTGAACCTCCAGCAGTTTTGCATGTTATACTTCAACACAAATAAGTATCTTAATTCAGAATTTAATAAATAACAGCACTAGCTGGATGTAATGCAGCTTTTACCTCTTGAAATCTGTTCTGAGTCTCTTCTGCTTGTTCTGTTATAGCTATCAGAGTGAGCTATCAAACAGAAGGACCAGGTCAGAGGAACCCCTGTCTTCACTGAACAGCCTGAGTCACTCTGACTCACTATCCTTCAGAAAACCAAACCTCAGGTACAAGTCAAGCTCATCATTTAATGTTTGCTGCTGTTCATTAGGTTTGAGGAATACTCTGAATCTGGCCATTTCCCTTTCCCCCAGTGGATCGGCATCTAGCAGCCAACACAGCCCAGCACATCACTCACCAAACCTTGGAGAACAGATGAAAAAAGAGGCAGTAGAGGGGAAATGGAGGAACAGTGGACTTGAGAAAAGGCCAAAAAGGGAAGCAGTTAGCAGCTCCATAGAAGACGAAGTTCCAGCAGCGGCAAACGACTCCATCTGCAGTGACAGCATTCCTTCTGTACTGGATGAAAAAGGTACTATATGGCTAGCACACTTGAATTAAAAGGTTGGCATGCATTTTAAAAAGAAAATTTTGTTTGTATTAAGGCAGTCAGATGTTGATAGTTACACAAGTTTACTATGAGTGTTAGAGAAAATATAAAAACCATATGCCCATTTTTGAATTTTTATGTCCAAAAAAAGGAGTCTATTTGGTCTTTGCCCCCTCAGGAGACAGTACATCAGTGGCCACAGAGTATTCCCTCAAGTTTGATGAGTCCATGACAGAAGACGAGATAGAAGAGCGCTCCTTCCGCTCTCTTCTGCCATCCGAGGCGCATCGGCGTGGAACTATGGAGAAGAAATCCCACCACCACGAAGAATCAGAGGATGATGGAGCCAATCACAATACACTGGTTTCAGGGTCGGGGGTGCACAGCACTTATAAGGTGAGAGTTGAAACAGCTGTTCTTTACCGAATTTATTGTGTGTATCTCTTCTTTAGCTTCCCTTACATCTCACTGTCGACCATTTTCACAACCTTTTTTTTAAAACCTCCTTTCATTTTCATATTCCCCTGCAGGCACAGGACACAAACATAGCCTTTTCTGGTGGACAGGACAGCTTTTCTCAGTTCACTATGGACATGGTGCGCCAGTACATGAAAGACGAGGAGGTAAGACTGCAGCACCAGAGCTCTTTGCTGCGTCTTCGTCAGAAAGCCCTCAAGGAGAAGACCAGAACCGAGCTGGCCTGGCTAGAGCACCTGAAAAAGAATCTGAGAGATAAGGGAGAGGATGACAAAATGCCGCCAATCAGGAAGAAGCAGAGGGGTCTTCTCTTGAAACTACAGCAGGAGCAGGTACGTGAGATGGCAAAAACACATTAACATTAAAGGAGCTTTGCAGCCCACTGTGACGTTATCCATTTCTTACTAACCAGTGTTTCACTGTGCTCGTTTTCTCAGGCTGAGATCAGGCGACTTCAGGAAGCCAACAAAGCAGCAAGGAAGGAAAGACAATTATTGCTGAAACAGCAGGAAGAGATCGAACGGATGAGAAACTCAACACTCAGACTGAAGGAGCGTCTCAAGTGTGCTGGGGTTGAAGCACCTCCTGTAAGTGGCTCAGTCACTCATCACCTTTGGAACTCTTACAGAAGAACAGGTGGATTAAGGATTTTTCAGTTCAGTTCATGGACCACTCTGCGTAGGCAGAGTCTTGATTAAATACAATAAGAGGGCATACTTTTAACCAAACATGTTGATGTGCTCATTTCTTTGTTAAGATTTATTAATTCTTAATCTTTCTGTGTATGTCCATCATCCATCCTCTAGGAGAACCCAGTATCAGAAACCCTAGGGTCTGAGCCAGCCTCCCCTGACATGAGGCATGCTGATGATAACCGCAGCCCCTCTCCCTCACTTTCTGTCTCTGGAAGTGAGACTAGCAGCATCATGCAGAAGCTCAAGAAGATGCGTTCTCACATGGATGAAAAGTAAGAGCTTTAATTAAATTTTCATGCATTAACTCGGCTTGGCTGTCTCCTTATTGACAAGCCTCCCGCTGAATGAGGAGAGGTCATATTCTGTCTAGTTTTTTTTTTAACCTTTTCATTTAATCTGATCAAAACCTGAATACTTTTTGTTTTGAGTATGTTTTTATAAAGATATCCCATCATTACTACAAATGCACTTCTGGAAGAATAGTCGGCAATTGGGATAAATACTCCGAAACCTTGTGGAAACCCTGTGAAGCTGTTAGAGCTGCAAAGGGTGGGCCAACATAATATTAGTGCCTATGGATTAAGAATGGGATGTCACTCAAGTTCATATGCGTGTGAAGGCAGACGAGCAAATACTTTTGGCAATATAGTGCAGTCGCAGTACCGTTTAACTTTAGTGCTGCAACATTCAGTTAAAAATATGCTGTGGGTTCCATAAGTTTTATTACACCCACTTGCTCTCATATTGGTCATGGATTTGGAGTAGCTGTAGGTCATCTAAAGCTTTAAACTTGGCCACCAGCTTCGGTCAGCTGATTACAGAGCCTCTCAAATCCAGATGCCTCAAACAAGCGTGCTACTTGTTCTGGGCTTTAAGATTTATAATTTGCCTATAAGTGTCAGACCAGTCTTCCATCACCCCTTTTCAGCAATATTTAGGGCTCCTTTCTATTGTTACTATCACTTACACCACAAATATCTAAACAGTTTTACTGTGCATTTGTTTTCATAAGTGCATTATAGGTTCAGATAGATAATATAGACAGATCATTTAGACAGTCTTTTCCCTGTTATTCTCCCAAACTGCGTTCCTTTAAATAATGGTAAAATAAATTGCATCTACATATACAACCCAAGGTAACCCAGTAACAACACTGTAATTACTTCATGTAACAGTGTTAACCAACACTAATTTGTCTAACAATCATTGTTACTCATTAGCCTGTCAGTTAACTCCTCCATAAGCAGGTTTGCCTGTAATCATATCCCAACCAACCCAGAAGGCTACCTTAATGCACACACACTAAGTCAAATGTTGATGAAAGGACTGTTACAAAGCGTGATACGAAGTCCTTTAAAAGTAACAGCTTGACACTTTGGGTGCAGTAAAACCACATTTTCTCATCACTCTCTCTTTCTCTCTGCTTGTCTCTTTCCTCTGCGTCTCTTGTTTATTTGTTTCCACTGCGTCTCGTTTTTTTTTTTTTTTTTTTTTTTTTTTTTTTTTTTTTTTTTTTTTTTTTTTTTTTTTTGGGGGGGGGGGGGGTTCTTTTTGGGGTTCTGTTTTTTGTTTGTGTGTGCATGTGTGTGTGC
>VOQJ01032704.1:4883-16908 GCA_015052665.1 Apistogramma diplotaenia
CACTTAACCTTTAGGTAATACACTTGCCAACGGGGTAAATTTTTTTTTTTTTTTTACAAAATCGTTATGTTAGATTCAGATTCCCCCCCCTGCTGATTCATCATGGTACCTCAGGAGATTTTGTTCTATTCTTTCAATTGTTAAACAGCTGTAGGTGGGACAGTTCTCCCACAATGCACTAGATTTCCACACTTAACGGGATCTGCACCTTTCCATATCTGCAAAAACTGACAAAGCAGGTTCATCGGTGATGTGTTTAATTATTTGCCTTACATTAGTGATGCCTCATAATGTACATATTGTATGGTCTGGTGACACTATGGTACACTATGCAAATCAAGAATAATTAAGTTTAGCTTATTTTCATAATGGGGAGGGGTATTTAAGCTTTTTATTTTCTGTTGCCAGCAAGGTTACAGGATTTATTTTTAGTTTGTGGTCATTTGTCTACTGAGGGTGTTGTGCTAGTCTGAAGTTTCATTTCTAATTTTGCATCATCAGAGGCAACCTGCTTTAATTTAGCCTGCACATGGTTTTAAGTTAGAGAATTTTCCAGTGTAGAAATTCTTGCAAACTGGTGCCTAAGTTATGATTTTCATTCACATTATTGCCTGATTAACCTCTGAAGGAGTGAGACAGGAGCAATACAGAGATTAGCAGTACAAGCTGTGGGCAGAAGAATGATTCAAGTGGGCTGAAAACGGTGTCTAGTAGCTTTGTGAGCTACTGTGAGTAGGTCAATGATCTCATCTGAGAAGATTGGATTTTACTTTAGGCTTAAATCTGTAAAATGAAACTTTGTGTTTCTTTATAAATGTATTGGATTCCTACTTGATGCACATGCATCAAGATTTTTTTTTTAAATTTTACAAATCTGCTCGAAATCTACAAGTGTTTGTAGTCAATCAAAGCCATTTTAATGACTGTTGAATGGGTCTTTATGAATGTTGCAGAGCACTTTATCAGCCTTCTAATATTACAGTGCCACTCACTGTGTAACAGCTCTGTGGCACAACTGCAGTTAATCAACCAATGTCAAAGAGCGGGTTCTGTCTCACTAGGTTTATCTTCAAACACTCATCCCCTCTGACATCTGAGTATTTTCTGTTCAAGATGTAACCAGGCTGCTGTTTGTTGCTGTCTCAGATACAAAGTTGTGCCTCTTTAAGTAAAATAAAAAAGGAAAAAACCAAAACTCTGACTGTGGATGAATCATATGTGAGTGTTGACCAAAATATGGGGTGTTGGGTGTTGAGGAGGGGAAAAATAACAAAAACCTGCCCAAAACTGTTGATCTTTTGTAGTAATGCTTCAACCACAAGAGGGCGCTCACAGACTGTTCTCCTCCTCTTGAGCTGGCTGCTTTCCTCAGTTCCTTCTAGACAGCATCTGTCATGTCAGCAGTTTCCTCTTCTGCCTCACAAATGACCGTAACGGTCAATATGACAATAGACAATTGGTACATTAACTTATATGGAATGAATAACACTGAATTACACATTTTCCCTTTAAGGGAAATAGTTAAGATCACCTTTTCAGCCACCCCCAACAGCCATGACCACTGGATTTAAAAAAAAGCCATCAAATAATTTATCTCATGAGTGGACATCCAAACTATTATTTTACTGTACGCTGGAGTTCATAAATTCCTTTTGTTAACTGGGAAAACAAACTGAATACTGACGCACTCCACAGTCACAACATGAAAACTTTATTACTTCTCAAACCAATAAATACAGACCAGAATAGTTTGCAGTATTTACAAAATGTCAGCCTAAAAAAATAGACTGTGCCTAATTTATCTCGATCGAATAGTTTTTATTTCTTTTTCAAACATCATTGTCAGACTAGACTGAGAGCAGTCATGGTTGACAGTCTGTGTGTCACTACAGCGTGATCTTCAGGAAGTCTTCTTCTGCAGAATTGTCATCAGCAGAACCGGATCAGCTCTGCCTTTGATCTCTTTCTGAACCAGGCCCATCAGCTTGTTCAGAACTTTTTTGTTCCCGTTTCTGATTGCGTGAACCTGCAGAGAGGCACACCAACATTTCTGGACATATTTTTGACATGTTTTACTAATGACTGCATGTAACAATGTGTGTGTGTGAGTCCTGACCTCATCTGGATGCGAGTCCACCACCTTCTGGCAGATGCTGTGCAGCTGTGTGGTGTCACTAACGAGCCCCAAATCCTGCTCTTGGGTGATCTGCAGGGCTGACTTGCCTGGTGACCTCCACATCTCCTGGAACACCTAAGAACACAGAGAAACCCGTGAGAAGCAGAATACAAACAAGCAGCAGCTGGGTTGTGTGTGTGCGTGTGTCGAATGACAGACCGAAAGGGGATAATTGAATTGTCTGTGTAGCTGACTGACCTGCTTGGCAACTGAAGAGGAGATGTGTCCTGTTTCCTGGAGCTCCAGCAGCTCCGCCAGGGCAGAAGGAGAGATTGGGCTGAAATCAAATTAAGGTGCTAATTTAATCACACTTTAATAGATGGACTTGAATTTGTGATATAAATGGTGGGAGTGATGGGGAGAGAAAAAGTGGCAGTGTTGCACTGAAAGGACAAAAGAATCAATCAACATTTGTGATTTGCCTGCGATGTTTAGCCCACAGGCTAGTGCGTCTCAAAGTAGGGCTCACGGACCACCAGGGGGTGTACAGTATAATCCAGAACCAAGACGTCCAAAAAATACTTTACTGCATCAATAAAAACGTACCCCTATATTGTGTGCATTACTTGCACAGATCACCCATAATCCTCAGGGTGCAATGACCTGCTGCGGCCGCATAAGCAGCTATGCAACCGACAAGCGCGAGGAAACACTTGAGTCAGTCCAGCTAAAGACAGTTTGTGTACACATTCAGTGTAAACTCAAGCCAGATAAAATCCCAGATCACCTTCTGATAACAGACCACCTCCGAGCAAGAAAACTCCCCTCACGAGCAGTGAACCCGCTTCTTCAGATTGTGAAGACGACGTTAAACTGGATGATGATCCAGAGCTTACGCAGCTGAAACGTTAACTAAAAGCAAAGTGAGAGCAGATGGAGGAATCGCTGTAAGTAATGAAAAGAATAATAAGGGGTGAATCTTCTGTTAAAATAGAGAGCTAAAGGTAATGCATAAATAGTTGATACATCCACTGTCTCGCACTTCAACCTTCTTTTTTTGGTAGAATTATGCAAACTTAATGAAAGAAACCTGAATATTTTATGACGACTCAATAGAAAAACCTTTTGTATCAGACACTTGAGCTTCGGATTTAAAGCCAGCCATAATCCTCCCATGAGGACGTGTTTGGCTGGTTCGGATGAAGGGGTGCGTGCGCTCATCCAGCCGTTGGGCCCCGAAAATAAGAAGTTGGGATTGAAATGGGGGATCCTCATTATATATATAGTTTCACATCTTCATATTTTTAACATTGCCATCATGTGGGCCTGGTGAGACATTTCACAATTCTGTCATCATGCTGTTGCCATCCTGCCACAAATATGCCACTTAGTTTCACTCACAGGCAGCCCCCAGCAGTTCCTCCTGGGGAGGGAGGGGGGGGCGACATGTCTGAGCTGGATGAGCTCTTAATGACATGTCTGGAGTTTCACCTCTCTAGCTGTCCCACCAATATGCTTCCCGATTTCTCATTTCATTAATCCAAGTCAATGGCTCAGAGCCAGGATGTGGGCAGGCCTGACAGGGCAGCGGGGGTCACGCATCACACGTTAACCGAACGCTTGGGAGAACTTTTACTTGCTAACCAACTTCCGGTTATTTCCTCCTGCTGCCGAATACTCAAAATACTTCTCCAAGTACTTGTATATGAGTCACTTTCGAAAGCGCCTGCAGCTTTTGACAGTTCTGCTCGACATTCTTTGTTTTTCTTCAGCTTTCCTCCTTTCAACCAAAGCAAATGCAACATTATGCATAAATAAACAGCAGCTTCTTTTGGAGTTTGCTCACACACACACAAATGCTTGGTGACAGTCTGGGAATGGCAGATAATGTAAAGCTCACAGCATCTGTGCTGATATCAGTCCATTACTTCAACTTCGTGTGTTGTGTAATGACTCGGGCCTTTAATGAGTTCAAAGAAATTATCATTGTGCTCTATTGCTAATTTCAGTTGGACCAACAACTCAGATGCCTTTGACCGCCCTCATTTTTCATCTAGCTGCAGTAATTATTGAGCTGCCACTGTAAGAAAATTGCTAGATTGAAAGTGTTGAAATAAGTGGTGGACATTAAGCATCATACATGGTCATAAACAGAAACCGTGGGAGACAACAGGTGTTATTTATTCATAGCCAGTGGCCAGAAATCCATCTTTGTTTGTGTGTGTGTGTTTTTATGTTCAAGTGTAAAAGGTATCATGGCAACTCTTTTCATAGCAAATCCAAATCTCTTTAATGTCAAGAAAGTATTAGAACTCCTTCAAGCTAACAGACTTTCTTCTTCAGGGAGAGATCAAACCTTTTTCTAAAAGTAATTCTCTAAAAAGCTTTCTCACCAGCAGAATTAAGGAATATCCCATCATACTGTTGTGTAGTTATGGATGAGTTATTTATGTAACTAAAGCTGAAGTGCTCTCCCTTTCAAATAAATAGATTAAAAAAAAACATAATTCTGAACGTACCACAGCAAGGAATTATTTTGGGCTGCATGCTCATTAATCCAGTGCAAACCATCTAGGGTTTTAACAAAGATGGTACTACTATACATATATAGTACTATTTTACCTTTAACTTATCAACTGATATCCAATGACATTTGTCTTCCTTCTTCTCCATTCTATAAATAATAAATAATTAGTAAAAAAAAATTCCATTACAGTAGATTCCAACTCCTCAGACAGAAAACAGTCGCTCTGATGACGGACTTTCCTGCTTTCTGCAGTGTGTCATCTCCAGCATGTCCTCCACCCTGTTCCATTCACTGAGCTCAGCAGCAGACGTTCAGAGTTTCAGATGTAATTAATAAAGGAAAGCCTCCTGTGACCTAATGAAATGCTGGAACAGAACGGAGCCGATCATGCATGCAGTCACAAGAAGAGCACAAAACCCCCAAGAGGAGGTGTGAACCAGGGCCCTTCCTGCTGTGAGGTGTTAACCACTGCACCACCATGCTGCCCATGAGAGCCCAGATCTCTACCAGTTCTTTTTGCTTTTTAAACACATCTCGGAAATCAGCGTGCTCGTGTATTGACCTGTGTCTCACCTCTGGCACACGCTCATGTCTTGTTGTCTGAGGTGACCTAGCAGCTCATTTGTTACCCAGCCAATCACCTTCCTGGGCTCCTTCTTGGTTACCTTTAACACAGCCTCGAAGTAGTCCATCAACCCATCTTCATTCTGCAGCAACATAAAAAAGTGATCATGTCACAAAAATCCAGTTAGGATCAAACTATCAAAACCATCATTATAGTCACATCCTGTTAAAGTCCAGCAAGCTACGGCTCTAAGGTCTGACTGAATGGCTTTTAAAGGAAAGACCGGAATCACCATCTCTCCCACTTTTCTCCCACTCAGAAACTCACCACCAGAGTGAAGCTGTGTTCGGGTAGAATACCGTGCGTTTGCACCAGCCTGTCTCTTTTGACACTTGGTAGCTCTGGCAGCTCTTCCTTTACCTTCTGCAACACCACCACTTGGCATGCATCAGTGCCAGTGGGCAGCGATGCGTTATCCTCGTACACAATCAGAGGGGGCAGGTTGGGCTCTGGCATGAACCTGAACAAAGGCAGGGGAGGTGAGTGAAAACTGGGCAGAATGTTTTATCAGTGGTACAGATAAACTCAGAGAAAAAGGCTGGCCTGGGTTGGCACATGGCACATTTCACTTGCTCCCCTGATCATTTCACTCCATCAGCCTTAAACCTGTCAATCATTCCCCCAACTGAACTACAGCACATGCATACAACTTTAGGTCCAGACCTTAGGTGAGGTCTGTTTATTTTTTATCTACCTGTCAATACCCCGGTCCCCACTGAGAGCAGGATCATTCATTTTACATATACTTAACACCTGGGAAATAAACTCGTGCTCACCTGTAGTCCTGAAGGCCCTCTTTGTCCCTCATAGGTACAGTCTCCCTAGAAGACGAGATGCCAATGCCATAAATGCCATCTATTATAGAAAACTCAATATCATTGTGTTTGCAGCTGTTGATCATTAGCTCAAACAATGATGAAAATACTGAAGCAAAAATCGCTATGAAACAAAGAATGAACATATGTGTGTGGGGATCCCTTTCAGTGAGCCTGCTTGTGCCGTCAGATCTGTGGCCACTTTCACAAGAATGAGAAGAAAGACCCAATCACAGGCCATCACCACACACTGTTTAACATGCTTCGCCATGTACCTCGGACATGCAAGGCCTCATGGGAAAAAGGTACCAGAGGATGATCAAGGCCTCAGCTGGCTTATTCTGGGAGCTCATAAGCTTGTGAGTAGCGCATAGCTCACAGATAACACAGAACGACGGCAGCATCCAAATGGCTCTATTCATCATCATTACCATGATGGTTCATCCTCAGCAAAGCTCACGACTAATGAAGCAGGCAGAGATCCCAGTCAGAGGGCGCTGTAGCAACTACATCTTGGCATGAAGGCGCTGCTTTTTCATCCTCTTACCCTGATTTGGAATCATACGCCCGGGTCTCGTTTCGCACCGTCCCCCCTCTCCGCAGGACATCAATCTGTCTCTGGATCTCATAGTCTGGTGAATATCAGGGAGAACATGAGCACAAATACAGGTCCGCAAATATAATTTGGTGCTAAATGCCAAACACCTGCTGTTAGACGCTGGTGATCGTCAGCTCTCTGAGTGCTGCCATATTATAACTCTGATGAAAGAGCCTTTCCCCCCCCATGACTTTAAATACCAGTTGGGCAGCAGAGTAAATGTGAAACAGCTTAAATGGTAAATAATTGAAGCACAGCGCAACTATATGTCAAAACACACTTCCAAAACCTGCATCTAAAAGACTGAAATTTTCTGAGACTGCTTGCTCGGTTGAAGTGAAGCGCAGTTAAAAAGTTATAGCTGACACAAAATCTATGAACAGCTGCAAAAAGTCAGTTAACCATCACAGGCTGCTATCAGGCAGCTAATTGTTTGTGAATGGCTGTCAGTCCAAAAAACTTACGCTTCACAAGCCACTGTCAGTTTCAACTACGCTTCCCGTCTTAACGCCTCTTTATGAATACAGCAATCTTGTTTTCATATCAACCAAAACTCATTCTATTTCCAAGCGCTTATGCAATAAAAAAAATATGGAGGTTATGTTTTACTGAGTATGTTGTTTCTTAGCTGTTCTGTACGGAAAAATAACTCCCTTTGAATTGAACACGAGATTTAATTTCTACCAACAAAACCAGAGGAGACTCCGGGAAGTTAATGGTTCAGCCAAGAACCCATCTGGAACATAACCACACGGTTTAAATTAAATGCAACATGTTAAATCGCTGATTTCTCGCAGAGCTCGTTGGTACATTTTTAACTTTTTGTCCCAACTTCTCAAACATTGTCTTCTTCTACCTTCGGCTGCTCTCTTTAAAGGATCATGTGCCTCCATCTCCCCCTGTCTCTGGCATTCTCCTCTGTCACACCAACACTCTGCATGTCCTCCTGAATGGCATCCCAACACCTTCTCTATGCTCTTCTTTTTACCTCCTGCCTGGCAGCTCCATCTCCAACATCCACCATCTCTCCTCATGCACATATCCAAACCATCTCACCTTTGCTTCTCTAACTTTGCCTCCAAACCACTCAGCCTGAGCTGTCCCTCTCATGCACTCATTTCTAATGACCCCTGACACTCATCTCCACCTGCTCCACCCTGCCTGAACTCTATTCTTCGCTTCTCCTCAGTCAACCTGTCCATCACCACTGCTAATAAGAAGGAGCCCAGGGCTGTGTAATCCCACCCCAACCTTTAACCCATCTCTCTCCTGCCTCCACCTCAACACTGTCCCGCTGTCCTCATACATGCCACCGCCATACACAACCCTTTTTTTCCAAGTAAGCTGTTGGTACAGTCTGAAAAAGGAAAATGCCAACTGCTTGTTCAATTTACTTCAGCTCTTAACACAACAATCTTAACCAAAGTGCAGCAGCATTGTGGAGAGCATGCCAACTGTGGAATAGTACAGTACAATAGCCGCACTGCTGCCACGCTGCAGTGTGTGTTAAAATCAGCTCAATGCGTCGCAGGCACAAGACTTCCTGACCTGGACAACATCACCACAAGCTGGGAGCTGCTGCTACAACAAAGCGCAAAATTATAAAAGACCATTTCACCCTGAACATGACCTGTAAAAATGTCAACGAAGAAAAAAAAGGTCTAAATTGTGTGAGCAATAATGCCTGGAGTTACAACTGGAAAAAAAATGCCTGAGGCACTTTCAAGATATTCTGCTATCCTTGCCGTTTCCAACTTTTTAAAATCGGTGCTTACCTATAGCTCTGGCAAGGTATCGAAGGCTGTTGATGTTCTTCACCTCTGTCCTGATGCCCAGTGGCTCTCCAGGTCTGTGCACTGAGACGTTGGCATCCACTCTCAGCTGCCCCTCTGAGCCAAAAGAGGTAAGAAAAGATGCATGCAGAGAGAGTTAAGTTTGGGGATAGAAGTGTGGCAGCTTGGAAGAAGAGAGAGACAGAGAGTGATTTCCATACCAGACATGTTGCCTTGACAGGTGCCTAGGGCTTGCAGGATGAGCTGCAGCTCTCTGACAGCTGCAGCAGCCTCCTCACCACACCTCATGTCTGGCTCCATCACCAGCTCCATCAGACCCACACCTGACGCATGTGAAGACAGCATTGTTTCACATTTCTAGGGTTTGGAGCTCACTGACAAACCCTTGCTTTGTTCAGCAACTTTATATTAAAAATAGTATTAAAAAGATTGGTGTAAAGGTGTAAAATAATTTTTTTTGTTTTGTTTTATGTTGTTTAGTTACCTGCTCTGTTGAGGTCTATGAGTGTTTGGCTGCGGACGTCATCGTGGAGACTCTTGCCGCTGTCCTGTTCCAGCTGAATCTGTTTGATGTGCACCTGTTTTCTTATCACCTGGTTCCTCTTTTTCCCTCCAAGTACGTTGTAAGTAAGCATCCCATCTACGGCGAGTGGCCGACGCTGCTGAGTGATCTGGTAACCAGCCTGAAACAAGAAAATGCGATAAAGGAAAACTCTGGGCAGCAAAGAACCATATATGTCGCCCCATCTTACTGTGTGATCGAAATATATGTCTGATAATAATTATCATGGAAATGGTATTGCCTGATGGCTGCAGCCTCTTTCAGCAGGATAATGCACCCTGCTGCAAAACAAAACTGGTTCAGGAATGGTTTGAGGAGCACAACAGCGAGTTTGAGGTGTTCACTCGGCCTCCAGATTCTCCAGATCTCAATCCAATCAAGCATCTGTGGGATCTGCTGGACAAACAAGCCTGATCCACGGAGGCCCCACCTCACAGCTTACGGGACTTAAAGGATCTTTTGCTAACATCTTGGCGCAGATACCACAGCACACCTTCAGGGATCTATTGAACTCCAGATCTCAATGGGTTGGGACCAACACAACATTAGGCAGGTGGTCATAATGCTATGCTTGGTTGGTGTACACACTCACTGGCCGCCTTGTTAGCAACACCTGTTCAACTACTACTTGGCTGCAACATTTGGATTGTAAGGTCAGAATTTGGTGTAACTGAGCATCATTTAAATACCACAAAGTATTTTTGCTGATCATGTCAATCCTTTTATGACCACAGTGTTCCCTTCTTACAGCAGGATAATGCACCATGTCGCAAAGCTCAGATCATCTCAAACTGCTTTCTTGAGCCTGTAATGGCCTCTGCAGTCACCAGATCTTAATCCAGTGGAGCAAATCTGGCAGCAATGCTTCCAGCACCGTGTTGAATCTGTACACTCACAAAGAATTAAGGCAGCTGAGGGCAAAAAGGGGTCCAATCCAGTATTAGCAAGGCATCCCTAATCAATTATCGTTGAGTGTACATGTGCTGAAAATGGAAAGTTTAGTTAATTTAGGTCAATTAAAGATCCAAAATGTTACTAAAATCCATAAATTCAGTTCATCTTCCATAGCCCTTTTAACTAAATGGAGAAAACCCCCTTGAGTTTTTTAACCATCACATTTCACAACGTCTTGCAGTTAAGTAGTTTTTGCAGTGTGAAGGTCTGGCAGGGAGCATCAGTTAAACACACTGCTGGTTGATTGGCTCGCCTGTCATAATGCAGAAGGAGCTGGCATT
Organism: Apistogramma diplotaenia; assembly: GCA_015052665.1. Classification (NCBI taxonomy): domain Eukaryota; kingdom Metazoa; phylum Chordata; class Actinopteri; order Cichliformes; family Cichlidae; genus Apistogramma; species Apistogramma diplotaenia. The sequence goes on from VOQJ01032704.1 coordinate 15,155, forward strand.
TCACTCAAGGTTTCTGCTCACAAAAGCACAATATTTCATGAGCTCCTCTATTCCTAGAAGAACCTGCTGCCCCAAGTATTAATTTTGATGTTACCATGGCAACTACATCACAAGAACTAAACATTAATCATACTTATGCTAAGGAGACTGAGGACGTGGGAGAAGAGGTGGGGGGGTGGGGGTGGGGGTGGGGGCTGTTAGTCACCAGCTTTTTGTACTACGTGCCTGATCGACACAATCAATCACCTCCACAACTCCCCCTTTTTAAAAGATACGAGCAGAAAAAACAAAACAGACTCCTGGGGATGTTCTTTTTCAATTTCTGCTCTTCTTGCTGGATTTGATCTGTAAATCTGTAAGATTTTGTGACTACTGTTGCAGCTCATCAGAAATCCTGCTGTTCCCTACTTAATCTTTGCAGGAGTATGGTCTCTGCCAGTGGAAATGACATCTCCACTGGTGAAAGCACGGCCACGGCCGCACTGTACACGGGAGCATCTGTCTAATTGAAGCCCATTTGTACTTCCTGCATAATAAATCAGCTGCTTTTGGATGAGCTGTGTTTGCTGCTAACAGGTTCCTGGTAGCCACATTAAGCTTTCGCAATTAGGCTGTGACAGCACGCGGAGCCTTAATGAGCGCTTCCTGAGACCTATAGATGCATGTCTGCTTGCACACTGTGCATGCAGGATCAAACATGCACACACGCACACACACACACACACTTTAAACTCCTTTCCACATTGTGAGCCCCTGAGTCATTTTCTGACTCATTCCAAAGTCACAAACAAACAAGGCTCAGTCGGTCGTCTAATTCCTCGCCCCTGCACACTGAAGTTTTTCCTCGGCTGCCCCCACTGAGGTCACAAAGACATTTCATTTCTCTCATTAAACGCAAGTCAAAGCTTCAATGGCCAGGCCACGTCTGTTTATTTGGAAACTTAATATCTCAAGGAAATTGTAATTATTTAGATGAGCATGGAGCTGCTGAGGCATGTTATTAAAGGGCTGTTAAAAACTTTATATATGTGCCTTGCCTGCCATTTCAATTCAATGAAGGAATGCTGCTTGGACAGCGGCATTAATCATTTAATGAGCAACTGTGGTGTTTTACAAAATGCAATCAGGGATTTCTAGTGGAACATATCAATAATGTACAATGCAATTTACAAATGTATTTTTCAAGGGCGGGATAATTTCTCCCTCGATCCTGCTCCCCGTTTGCTTTTACGAGCACAGACTGCACTCAAACTTTTGGACGAATGTGAAGAATATTCCATCATCTGCATAATTAAAGCCACTGACTCGGAGTTTATCAAGCGGCTTCACTGAGACAGACCACCCTCTTTAAGCAGCGGTGAGAGTAATGGAAACTAAATAATTATAAATCAAGCTACACTAGGTGTTTAAAACATCAATAAGGCTTTGAGCTAAAAACCTGTGGGCATGAGATCTCAAAGAAAAATAATAATCTTAATCCTGCTGTGTGTGCTGAGAATGAATCCAAAAGGAGATGATGTAAACTTCTGCAAACACACAAGAAAGCAAGAGGAGCCCAACAATAATCCCTGCACTTCTGGAGGGGATTTCGCTGGAAGATTGATGAACTTTGTGGGAAGACAAAATATCATTTACAACAGCTAAAATATGCACTGCTGCCACTTTTGCAAAAACCAGTAATTCTCCCAAAATTAAATGGGGGGGGGGGGGGGGGGCAATGTGAAAAAGTTTCACAAAAAGGGGAGCTCCCCCCC
>VOQJ01032713.1:2772-30053 GCA_015052665.1 Apistogramma diplotaenia
TTTCTGCACCCCCCCCCCCTCCCCCCCCCTCCAGTTTCTGTCACGAGCTAAAGCAGAAATGCCGATTGTTTCCACAAATATTTCAAGCAGCATGATGAAAAATGAATTTTATGCAATCACTCAATAGAGCGTGAGTCATTTACCTATTCGAAAGGAGAGCGGGCCACCAAAGGTGCTTCTCACCCACATGGCTAAGAAGAGCAGAAGCGCCCAGGCTGTGAGCATCTTCTATGACTCCTCATGGGTCCTGCCCCGGGGGTGCCCCTGTCACAGCCACCTGAAGAAGACACAAAGAAAAGAACACCATTTGTACATCAGTCAGCATCAAGTGGAACACACACGCACAAGCCGCATCTGTGCAGAATAGTAATAAGCCTTCAGATATACAGTGATTCATCTCTGTTTTGCTCATGCCATCTCTCACTGAATGCTAGGAATCTATTAGTGACACTGTGAGATTGCTGCTAAGTGAATTTTTAGCCCATGGGAGTTTTAATGATTTTGTGGGGTTTCTTTTTCTGTATTATTGGAGAACAGTTGCTTTTTAGATCTTGTTATTTTGTTACAGTTAGAAAGATAAACTCCTCTGTTCATCCCCCTGGCATGGATGGCAAAAGTCGCATAAGGTGATATAAAGCAGCTTGAACCAAATTTCAGGGTCTGGCATCAACTACTGTGAGCAGTTTCCATCAGGAGACTTGCATTTGCCATGTGTTGGGTAATATGACCATTCAGTAATTGTTTGCTAAAAAGGATTTGCAACACCACCTTAAAATCTGAAGATGTGCTATATGTTTTCTGCCTGAAAGAGGCCTAAAAAGAAATTATAGTATGTTAAATATAAGGAGTAGTTTAATTTTTATCAGAGTAATATTTTTCCCATGTGTGCTCTCACATTAACTCCACACAGTTTCACAACATGATTCACAAAATGTAAATTATTAATGTAGCTGAATATATTTTTAGCCCTATTTTACCTCATAACACCTTCTTAAATGATTGTCTGATGCTTGATTAATGTGAGATCTGTTCACTTTCCATCAAGGTCTGGTGTTATTCAAGCTGACATTTACGAAGTATGAAGGAGTGGGTGTTTCTGGTTCGCAGGAATAGAGGACAGAGTCTTCTCTTTGACTGTGTTTTATGTTCCAGATCATAAAGAGGCTTTCTGTTTTTTTGGGAGAAAAAAAAAAAGGGATCAAGGGTGCTGGTGGGGAGATCGGGACAGGGACAAAGTGGCTGTTTTCTGCTAGAAAACTAAACACTAAAGCTGCGTAAAAGACTTTGTTTTCAACAGAATCAAGCAAAGTTTCTTTAGACTCATCCTGACAAACACAGTAAGCCAGTTTGATGTGATAGGTGCATGGAGGGCAAAGCATCCAAATATCAGATGGTATGAAGATGGCAGACTAGTGCAGCTGGGCTAGAACAAGTTAAGGTCTTCTATATTCATATAGGCTCAAAGCCAGCAGAGGTGCAAATGTAGCCACAATGTAATTTTCATCAGGAGAAGAGCCCCAGATCTGGGTTTGCACCTGTGTGATTATTACTGAGGTAGAAGGCAGCCTTTGGATTTGAGGAAGTGGATATCTGGAGTGCCTTAGCTGGGGATGTGGACTTCAGGGATGGACAAAAATAAAAGGAGTAAGATTTGAAGATGTAGTCTGTGTCATGCGAATGTTAATATCAGTTCATTGGAACATTGTTTCATTTAATTTACATATTTCTCATATTATGTATGCTTCTATGAGTCCCTTGTAGACTATGATGTTTTTGGTTAAGTTATTATGGTGTGAACAATGTAATGATGCATTTTGCCAATATAATAAACACATTCAAGGTAGACTTCATATAAAATGGCAAAATTCTTTATCAGCAGTATCAGTGATAGCATACAGTATGTAGAAATATATTCGATGTATTGGATACATCCAGGAAATGCTTTATAGCATAGCCATGTTTTTCTTACCAATTTACATTGGTAGTGCTAGAAAACACTAGTATTTCAAAAGACTGCCATTTCTTAGCCACCTCAAGGAAAGTACTAGAACACTATATGTGAGTAACTGACTCTTACTGTAAGTCTTACCGTGCTATGCGAGTTTGTTACTGTCTCTTTAGTTGTTTAACAGCACTGTACTCAGGGGTTAAAGAGGAACGATCACTGGAATGGCGTGAAATGGCGTTCCAACACCTTCGATTAATGAGCAATTAAATCTGACAGTCGGGCTAATGTATATCACTTTCAAATGAGTGAAGTTTTTGTGGCCTGCAGCCTGGCATTGTTGACAGTATCGACAGTAATACGTAAATAAAGAAATCTCGCAGTCCGCTTACAGCAGCGACACATTCCAATACATTTTTCCAGAGGTAAAAAAAACAACCCCTAGTTCTGAGAAAGAAAGAACAAAAGAACAGGGGATGATCAAAGATTCTTTTTAAAGACAAGGACTGCTCCTCAAGTGAAATTTTATAAAGCGGGAATTCATTTTCAAGTTCTTAAATCAGGTTTGTTTTGTGAATTATGTTTTCGTGAAAAATCTTGCAAAAGAAACAGCAGCAGGCTCACAGGTCAGCTGATCTTCTGGAGCTCACAAAACATTATGTGAATTATTTCTACTGTATGTAATTCTTCTCCCGCGGCTGTACCAGTACACCCGATCTTAGGGTTCCGCACCTGCCAAATCAGACTTTAATAACCCCTGACTGTAGTCTATGGGTTGTGTCTGAAATCACCAAGTGCATCAACTCAGAGGAAAGGAAAGGAAAAGAAAGGAAAGCAAAGTAGATTCATTTTCAGGAACAGAGCAGACTCACAGATGATTGTTTGCCAGATGCTTCTGGCAATTTATGGATTTGTATATTTACTATGTTGAACTAGTGGACAATAGAGGCAAAAAATTTTACTGTAGGACCAGAGTGAAAGCCATATGAAAAAGGTCTTTACATGAGGTTTACCAGTAGCATTTATATTACTGGTATAAACCTTAAGCAGTTCACTGCCTAAAATGGCAATAGGACCGTCCCTCTATGTTCTCACTCTACCTTATATTTATTGCTCAGGAGAGCCCAGAGGAACAGCTGGATAGGACTGTCAACGCATCAAGATCATTTCACAGACTTTTTCTAGGAAAACTATGCAAATAACAGCTGTCAAAAGTCTTCCCTTGAGGTGTTCAGCAGAGAAGAAAAACAGAAAAACACCACTGAATGACACCCATTTCAAAATTAATTGAATACTGAATATTCCTTGCAGCTTATATCATTATGCACACAGGGGGATTATGGAGCTTTATTGTTCAATTAAACAGACTTTACAGCAGCATGTTTTCAACAATGTAAACTACTTTCATACAGCTAGCACCTGATAACCCAGCCCGCAGAGTGGGGAAGATGCAACTGGAAGCAAAAGATTTCTTTTAACTACTGAGATTCCCAATACAAACAGCAGCATCGTGCTTGTTAGCAGTTTGAAGCTTAAACGCTTCTTCCATTTATTTGACAGCAATGAGAAGTGAAACATTCAATTAAAAACACAATGCTGGTAAATATGTCCAATCAATACCAATGGTAGCTCAGATATGTAGCAGAAACCTTCGCAGGCTAAATCACCGCTGAGTAGAGACAAAAGCTTTGGCAGGCTTTAGAGTGAAAGTCAATGCAATCTCTAACACTAATGGCTTTTCAGTGAGATCAGCTCATTCATTTTGGAGTTCAGCACAAATTCCAATACGCTCAATAGAGGGGTAAAATGAAAAAAAAAAGCTGAATGATTGCCCTCATTTTTTAACACAGTGAAACTTATGATATCAATTTCAGTTCAGGCTCTCTTTTTAGAAACACAAACACAGAATGATATATCTTTTCTACTGCAGTGCTACTGGACTACAGCCAAACTGGCTAAATTGCACACTGCCCCCTTTGGAGTAGGTCTGGGATAAAAAAAAAAGTAAGTGAAATTAAATAAAAAGGTTATTCCATTAAGAAAAAGAGGTTTTTATCATGTACCTTCATATATACCCTCTGTTCCAAGCATCCTTCCTATTTACTCACCACCTTCAAGCCTGAAGTCCAAGCATTCCCACCATCACACTTTCTTTTTCATTATTTGCTTTCGCTTTTTTGTTTTGCTTTTTTAAAGTCTCCTTAGGCTTAGTTCTACTGTAAAGACAGGAAACTACAATATTGTAGGCTGATAACATTGTCATTGTACACAGCATACAAGCTAATGCAGTGACTGACAGCACAATCAGTGTGCATAACCATTCTTTATAGCACAGCCCATGACTACGTACAGTAAGTCCCTTATAATTAAATGGAATTTCAATTTATGATGTAATCATATTTGCCTACAGATACTTGAAGGTAAGCATACCAGAATAGGAGTAACAAGTCAATTTTTTTCAGGAAGCAATGAAATAATTATAATTATACTCTAACCAAATTTAAGTACCACCTACGTAATTTTAAGTTGTGCGTAATTTCATGATAATTTTGCAGAAAAACACCTCCCCAAACTGCCACCTCATCATGGTGGAGGAGGTTGTGTGTCCCAGTGATCCCAAGAGTTCTGTTGACTGGGGATGTTTGCCCCCTGGTAAGGTGTCCCAAGGAAAATTGGTCCTGGGTGAAGGACTAGACAAAGAGCGATTCACATAACCCCTATAAAGAACAATCGGGGGAACAGTTTAGCCAGCCGGTGGTCAAAGTAAAAACTCAGGTGTGGGAGGATTTAGCTCAGGCTATGGGAAAAGACTTTAGGATGACCTTGAAGAGATTTTGGCAATCAGGTGACTCAGGAAAGGAAAGTGGTGGCTACTGACATGGTGCATAGTTTGGGTGGGGTGCTGTGACTTAGAATAGTTGACTGGGTGAAGGAATATTTCCAGGACATTGCTTAAAATGTAGTAGCGGCTGTAGTATAAAATCTTAGTTCCATTCTTTTCACACCAATTTACACTCAACTGACACTTTTTTTAAGGATGCCTGTTCACCTGATTGTTATTGGAAATATTTAGTCAGGCAATCATGTGGCTGCAACTCAATGCATTTAGCCATGTAGACAATCTGCTGAAGTTTTCTGATCTGATAAGTCTTGATTTCTGCTGCAGCGTTCAGGTTGGTAGGGTTAGAATTTGATATAAGCAAAATGAAAGCATGAATCCATCCTGCCTTGTATCAGTGGCTCAGGCTGCTGCTGGTGAAGTAATGGTGAGGGGACACTTTGCACCCCTTAATACCAGCTGAGAATTGTTCAAATGGCACACCCTACCACAGTGTGGTTTCTGAGCATGTCTCTCCTTAAATTCACTGTACTCAAATGGCCTCCCCAGCCGCCTGATCTCAGCCCAATAGAACAGGCAGTTCTGACAGTAAAGGGGGTCCAACATGTTACTAGCAAGCTGTACCAAATAAAGTGTTGAATGAGTGCAGTTCTTTTTACACTTCCCACACCAAAGTTTAGAGAAAAAATGTCTCTCTATAACATTTAGATTGGTCCATGATGCAATATTTAAAAATATTTTGCAGTAATTTACAGCAACAATAATATTTGAAGTACTTTCAGTAACAAATTTGATATACACCTTATGAAAAGATAACAGTGATTCTTCCTGAGCATCAGCACTGACTACAAGTCCCACTGCAGAGACCAGATTGTAGAGGAATAAAGAGGACAGTGGCACAGATTACTTCAACTGTCAGTTGGCATAAATAGGTAGACAGACATACAATCATACTGCACAGAGTTGTACCCATTGCATTTTCAGTATAAGCCTCCCCTGAATACTGAATAGGATTGTGAAATAAAATGTCGGCTATTGTAGCTCTTCTTTTGTTTCTTTGCTCACAGAAAGCCAGCGCAGGCAAAGATGGTGAGATGGAATCTGAGAAAATGGTCTGCAGTGTAATAATAGCTTTTCTGAGCAGGGCTTAAAAGGCTCTAAAATTGTGACGGTTTCAGATACATGCACTATAATACAGGCTGTGTACTGTAATTTCAACAGTATATGCACTGTGTTGCCAAAAGTATTCACTAACCCATCTAAATGATTGAATTCAGGTGTCCCAATCACTTTCATGACCACAGGTGTATGAAACCAAGCACCTAAGCATGCAGACTGCTTCTACAAACATTTGTGAAGCAACTCCACAACAAATTTATAGGCCATGTAAAGACCAGTGGCTACTGAGACGCGTAATGTGCAGAGACTGCCAACTCAAGAACAGTACGCAGAGAGCTTTGTGGAATGGATTTACATGGTCGAGCTCTTGCATGCATCCAAGTGTTACATCGCCAAGTGCAATGTAGGCATCGGCTGAACTGGTGTAAAGCACACTGAGCAGAGGTGTGTTCTCCGGGGTGACGAATCGCGGCTCACCGATGGCAATCTGATGGACAAGTTTGGGTTTGGTGGTTGCCAGGAGAATGGTACTTACAGTATTACAAGTGTAAAGTTTAATGGAGGGGGGATTATGGTGTGGGGTTGTTTGTCAGGTGTTGGGCTCAGCTCCTTAGTTACAGTGAAATTTATTTTTAATGCTTCTGCATACCAAGACATTTTGGACAATTTCATGCTCAAAACCTTGTGTTAACAGTTTGGGGATGGCCCCTCCCTGCGCCAACATGACTGCATACCAGTGCATAAAGTAGGTCCTTAAAGACATGGATGACCAAGTTTAGTGTGGAAGAACTTGACTGGCCTGCACAGAGTCCTGACCTCAACCTGAAAGATCACGTTTGGGATGAATTAGAGCACAGACTGTATGTCTGTGTAGCTTCTCAGCCATCCAGGTCATGGTAGTCTCAGGAGCTTGAAAAAAGGCGACTGGACTTCTTTATGTATCTTGAAGACATTTCACCTCTCATCCGAAAGGCTTCTTCAGTTCTCAAACCAAATCCTGGAGAGACCCAGTTACTGGCTGGAACACAAACTTGGGGGGATCAGGACCCTGATCTTATGTGGCAGGCCTGTCTGAAAAACTCAAAGATTTTCTCCAAACATGATATCCCAGTACACTTCAAACAAAGTCATACCTTGAGACAAAAACTGGTTCATCCCAAGGACAAACCCCCCAAAGATCAGTAGTGTAGTTTATGCTGTACATTGGAGAAATCAAGCAGCCTCTCCACAAACACATGGCCCAACATAGAAGAGCCACCTCAACAGGACAAGACTCAGCTGTACATCTGCATCTGAAGCAGAGAGGACACACTTTCGAGGATGCCAATGTTCACATCTTAGATTGGGAAGACAGATGGTTTGAAAGAGGAGTTAAAGAAGCCATCTATGTCCACTTTGAACAACCATCTTTGAACAGAGCAGGTGGATTACATCACCAACTTTCATCTGCTTACAACACTGTCCTGAGTTTGGATCAGAGGTGAAACATCTTCAAGATACAAAAAGAAGTCCAGTCGCCTTTTTTCAAGCTCCTGAGACTAGAGCAGAGACTGTGAGCCAGGTCTTCTTGTCCATCATCAGTGTCTGATCTCACAAATGTCCTTCTGGAATGGTCGAAAATTCCCATAAACACACTCCTAAACCTTGTGGAAAGTCTTCCCAGGTGACTTGAAGTTGTTATAGCTGCAAAGGGTGGGCCAACATCATATTAAACCCTGTGGATTAAGAACGGGATGTCACTCAAGTTCATATGTGTGTGAAAGCAGATGAGTGAATACTTTTGGCAATATAATGTAGACTACAAAAATGAAATTTCACTCTGTTTACTCATACATAATTCATAAACAAAGCTTTGTTCTATTATGTTTTTTCTTACTCCCAGTAACCAAAACTCAATTAACACTGCTTAAATAGCCCAAAATACCAAAAAGCACCTAATTAGGTACAGCCAGAAAAAAATTCTGTCATTAAAATTAATGTTCTTGTCCCACATGTGTCATAAACAAATAATAGCAACAATATGCAAAAAAACAACAAAGAGATTAAAGATGTGAGGATTTGTGGGGAAAGGTTTGATTTTAGTTTCAATTGCAAGACAAGAAAATACTGAAAGGGCCACTGTGGGGGTTGATTTAGAAGAAAACAACACTTTTAAACTACACTCAAAAAATAGTATGGCAGTCCTTCCTTGTGACTAATTTTGAATATCTTTCTCTTTCCTGGCTGGTGCATGTTTGTTTAATAAAAACACAGCTATTTGCACAGACTCGCAGAATAATCCTGGTAATAATTTTTTCCTGTTTTATTAAAGTCGCAGGGGGACACCAACAATCTTCCAGCCCAGTTTGCTGTTCCATATCAGTGTCATACTTGACAAATAGGTCTTTGTATTTATACTGTACTGTGGAGGAAAACACTCTAAAGCAATACAACAAATTTTCTTCAATCTAATTCTCAAAGCTCAGTCCCCTGCTCCCCCTGCTGAGCCAGAAAAGATGCATGTGGGTAAGTATACTCATCACAAAAATTAAAAAAAACAAAACATGGAAAGCTGATTATATTTTAGTCATCTATTCCACTAAATGACACACATAACCACAGAAACACACTCTTCGAGTTTATGTGCTTACTAGCAATTTATTACACACAGTTTTGGCAGAGAGTAGTGATACACTGCTGGAACCACCAGACAGATTAATATAGTGGCTATGCTTTATTACAGCTGGGGATCTGGATCAGTATCTGTCATCAATTATAATTACAACAATGACTCTCAGCTTAAACATATTGAGGGGTAGGAGCGAGGTGAAGGCTTACTGGCTGACTAGCTGGCACCAAGGTCAACTTTAGATATTTATCCTGCTGACTGACAGCAGCACCATGGAAACCAATGCTTTTTTTTTTTGCTAAGAATTTAACTCCCATTTTATTGTAATTATCAAAGCATTATTTTAACATTTTGGCAAGAAAACAAAAGTATATTTTTACATCCCATCCCAATCTCCCATTCCTGGTTTGACCACTAAGATAGTCCGACTGTCTGTTGGTATGTCAGTTGGGAAGCATAAGGGAGGATCAGCGACTACCGGAACAGGTTGGTCTGACAGCTGTTTGACTTGCCTTGTCAGAGCAACAGTTTACACAATTCACATATCAAAACTGCCAATCATACATCAAACACTGTGTTATTCAGCTGCAAATGGACAATTAAAACTGACACTTTAAACCAAAGGCACGTCAGCTGCATAATGAGCCTCGCATATTAGCATATATTCATGTGCTACTGCATTGGGAATTGCGGAAATGGCACAAAAGCAACTTGTGGATGGGAATAAGTGATGTGTGACCGATGTTCAAGACGGTTTGACTGTCGCAAGCTGCAGAAAATTAATATGCATGTGGCGTGCGTGCTCCTCTGGTGAATATTTGCGGTGAGTTCAAAGAGAATGTCAGTCCGCGTGGAACGTGTTGACATGAATGAAATCAATGCACTCAAAAGATGAGAAGGAAGAGGTATTTGTATATGGTAAATATCAGTTACTGCTCCATTGTTCAGTTCTCTGAAGTGAACTGAGACTTTCTGTGCAGGAATGAACTGGATGTTCACAACCAGCAAATGAAGCTAACTAACACCTCCCATCAGTAAACACACATTCCATTAACACCAAATCTCAGTGGCCTACCTGTCAGTGGCAATACAAGTCTGATAGAAACTGGCAAACGCTGCAGCAGCTAGAATCACCTCATCCAGGTGATTCTAACAGGACTGTGATACGCTAATCTAAGAAGATGTCTTGCCTTGTGGGGAGTCCATCTGAAGACAGTTACAGCTTTCATGCAAGTGGCTCATTTAGAAATATTTAAATGGGTGCTGGGAATATGCTTGATCAGTTTTTCTATATTGCTATGCAGTTTGTGTGTTTTTTTTTTTTAATTTATAACTAAAGAAAAGAGGATATGGGCCACAAGAAAACGCTGAATACAGCAGTAGCTGCAAATTTAAGAGTTTAATAAAGTGGTTTAACACAAATTATGTACATTAGATTGCAAGAGCACTGATAATAGTTTGAAAAAAAAACTATATTGCTTTGCATTGCATTTTCTTCTTGGGGCTTATGCACCTTGTACAATGCACCTAGTACCCTGATGACTTCATCTAAAGCACAGGCTTCTATTGTTCTGCCTGTCACTATTCTAGACATCTTTGTTGCAGGAGCTGAATTGGTCCTGCCATCGTGAAGCTCAGCAGCACCTCCAGTTTACCAAGAGATTTAAAAAAAAATGCTGCAGCAAAGCCCCTGATTGAACAATCCCAAAACATAACTACTCAAGCTACTCGAGACGCTGAAAAAAAGAGTAAGTCTTACTCAGCATGTAGCTAATAAAAAGCAACAGAAACACAATTGATAACACTCACAGATTCACTCAACGGCACCTTATTTGCATGACTGAAACGTGCATATTTGACTAACAGAAGGAGTTCTTTGTGTTTTTGGAGAACACATCAGTGTTAATAAGTATGCCTAGCTGACACCTAGACTTTCAGGTGCACAATAATTACTACTACATACTCCTACTAACAGGTTTATGGCACCTCATTTACACCTTATGACTGCACTGTGCAAGCTGTTAAACAAAGGCTCACAAACATATCGTTCACATTCAGTGTGAACTTCAACATGTGGGTAATTTCACAGTGTACAAGTAAACAACATTCTGTATCAGTAGCAACAGCCTGAAAATGAAATGAAAGGCTTACGGGAACAAGAAGACACATACTGTTCGAGGCTGAGCTAAGTTGCAAAGAAAGATGGATAAAGTGGGGGAAAAAATGGCCTGAAGTGACACAACCACCTTCAAAGACAGAAGGGCAGCGGGGGGGCTTAGCCAAGGATGATCTTAAGTCTGCCCGATTCATCAATATTTAATAGCATTTTGATAGCAGGTGTAAAAAAAATAAAATCGTCAGGCTTTTTTGGACTTTAGGAGGGGACTTAGCACTAAATGGCTCAATATTATGATGGCAGGAGAGTGGAATCATCCCTAAAGGACAGCAATTTGAAGTTTTAATTAAATGATGATGTGAGATATTTGTGCTAATTGCAGGTTGTAAAGTCCCAGTTTCAATAATCTCCTCCCATGAATGAATTTTCAAAATGAGAACTGCCCTCAGGCTACTTAAACACTGCCAGCGTTAGTAGACAAATTACCAAAGCCTTCAGCCTACCAGCATTGTCTTTGAACTCATCGTCTTCATACTGAAGGGCCAGTTCATCTGTTCCTTCTGGTCTGAGACTATGCTGTAAAGCTTCTGGCGCAGCCACCTGTCATTATAGTATATACACCATGATTACCCCATTAACCCTGTCTAAGAGCTTTCGCTGTAGTCTGTAAGGACAGTAAACATCAAGCAACTGCAGTCTATAGCATCTTGAGTAGAGGAGAAAAAACAAGACAAGATCATTTGATTTGCTTACTTATTGCTAGCAGACTGCAAGCAGATGAGAGTGACTAATTAAAACCAATTAAAACCCATTTATACTGGTCTTAATGAGGGGGGATTTAACAATGTAAACAAAGTTCTTTAAGAGTAACATTGTTTCCTATTCCTCACAATTAAAAATATTCAATAAACATCTTAAGCGCAGTAACTGCCATAATGTAAAAAGCCTTTGATTTACCGTGACGATTTGCAAACTCGCTTCAAAGCAACAACAAAAAAGAAAGGAATGCTTTATTTATTTAAAATTAAATCTATTAATTTTTTTTACGATTACGAATACTTCACAGACTTTCTAGTTGCATTTCCTTGCAAAGTATGCAGCAGACCCATTGGAGAAGCTGTGCTGTTCTGAGTTCCCCACATAACAGCTTGTTCTGGAAAACTAAATAACACTTTTATTCTCATCAGATGTAAGAGGAGTTAATGACTTGAATGACTTAGTGATGATCTACACTTAGTGACTTAACTTGGGCAAAGTTACTGGTACTTTTCTACATGAAAATTAATGAATTAATTAACTTTTCTCTGTTTAATATTTTTTGATCTAACATATTATGTTAACAACAATTAAAAATGGGACAAAACTAGCTGGACACTAAGATAGTATATTATAGCAGAGATAAGTTTATGGTTCTCTGGCACTTTGGCTCATACTTCCTGAGAAAACTGCTTCTGAGATTCGGCTCTTTTGGTAGATTTTCTGTTGTTGAAAAACAGGACTCAATGTTTTCTTCTCATCCACTCCTGGGTGCTCGCATGTGTCTGCATATTTCACGTCTGTGCGGTAATTACTACCCTTTGGATATCCTGCAATTGAGAGAGAGCTGTCTGACAACACAAAGTACATATGCTTCAGACTGCCTTGATAATCTTTTGCTTCTATTGTGCCTTGTACAGATCTAAGTCATCCATGTGCCGAAGACAGGACGGCTGTGAAAAATATGTGTTTGGTTTCTGTGACTTAGATAAAAGTGTCATTCTGTGATGTGTCAGCATATAATGTAGCTTGAATTCAGAGGTCGGTCTCTATCTGCTTTAAAGTTCCAGCATCATGAACAATACTTGTACTCGAGTAGAGTTTCCAGTGCTATAGTCATTCAATTTTTGTGCTTATATTTATTGTGGTGCATAGTGCATATAATAATAGTACAGTGAGTACTTTTCTCTTTAAATGTGCTGAATAACCGAAGAAATTAATTATAGACAATAGTCTATTTGAAATTTCACCACAATCTGCTTAATTATATCCTCTTCTAAGGGTTATCAATAATTTTGTCAAGGCCAATTCAAGGGATCTATTTTTTGAGAAGGAATTTTATATTCACAACTTCGCATCCAAGCTATTGCAAAAGAGTTTTTCATTTCAACAGTTTAAGGAAGACCAGAACACTGCTTTGGTGAGATTTAAACTCCATTCGGTTATTTAAATATTTATCTCCTGTTTAGGTTTTGGTTTAATAATACCCAAATACTCTGTCAGGGGTATTATATTATGTTATGTGGTGCTATTTTGTACAGCTGACTTACTTTTGTAAATTTATTATTTTTTTCTTTTGGGCCTCAGAGAATCTTGATGGGTTCCCTCATCATGTAGCTGGGACAGGAAGGAAAATGAGATACCATTTGTGCAATCAGCTACAGTTTGAGGTACTGTGTTCTTTTGATACATCATTGGCCCCAGAACACCGCGTGAGCCAAGGGATAGTTGACACCTACAGTACAGCTGATTTAAAGTTACAGCCCTCCAGAGAAGACCTACGCAGGCACAAGGAGAACATGCCAACAGCCACAAGAACAGCCAATGTGGCAATTTTTGCTGATTTGCCTGCTAACAGCTGAGCAACTGATCAGATGCGTGTGCTATGCTCTTATTTATATATGTAGGCTAACAAGTGTATATTTTACACACAGAAGCTCAAGTAACTATAATACTAATCTAGCATCACTGCCCCCTGGTGACAGTGAACAGCTTCAACATCGAAAATGCAGGTGCGTAACACTGACCGCATGCTCTGTGTGTAACGCCAATGCAAAAGTATGAAGAAGCCGTGACAGAGATTCCTGCATGAGTCCTGATCCTAACATTATGGGATCAACACAGTCAGTCTGGGATTAAACGGGCTGACAGAAGCAGCTGTGTTTAAGTTTCCGAGATGCTTTGAACAACTTCCCTGCCAAGTCCTTTGGGGAAAAAAAGGTTTTTCCGATAGCCGACTGCCTTGAAGAAACGGTGCCTTTTCATGTATTTTTTACTACACTTATAAAATTACATTGACCTTTAGTTCATACTTCTTACATACTTAAAATTGGACAATCACTATGAAATTTTAACTGCATCATCTGTATGCATTTAAGTTTTCAGCACACCAAAAGAGCACAAACCACAATCAGCTGTAATAAGTTCTTATTATGACATCTACAATTGTGTCTGATTGGTTCTTTGAATTTTGTGGAGGTGCCCAGTGGAATTACATGGACATGCTTACCTCGCAAGTGGCCTTTGGAGAGGCAGAAATCAGTGGTATTTCATGAAGCGTAAGAGGAGGAATGAAAGTAAGAGAGAAGGAGAGGAAAAGGGCAGGGGAGGAATCACAGATGAATGGATGTGGAACAAATGCTCATCTGATCTATCTCTTCTCAAGTATCTTCTACTCCCAATGTGCTGCAATACTGCAATCTCTCAGTTACTTGGTGTGTACGAGAGTGGGTGCTGTCTGTGTGTACACAAAAAGGTCAAAATGGTGTATATTTGACCCTGATCTTTGTGTGTGTTGTGCGTCAGTGTGTATGACGCCCTTCACACTCTGTATTAAATGACTTAGATCCACAGAATACTCTAGGGGGACGTACACTCTCAATCATATCATACAACAGCGCAACACCAAGGGCAGCACAAAGGGAGGCGGAAAGAGAAGCAGAAACACAAGTCATGAGCAGACAGGCAGTGTAGCCTGAAAATCTCTTCTTTGGCACACTGAGGTAACTATGGCTCCCAGTTGGCAAAACACATTGGAGGGTAGCAAACCTGACTTCAAAATCAATGTCTCTCCAAATCCTAACAGCTTGTCAGTAATGGTTAAACAGCCGTAAGGGTCAGATTGTTTGCTGCATAGGTGTTTTGTGTCTGTGTTCAGTTTTAGAATCCAGTGTGGTGGTAATCTGCTAATGGGGATAAATTCAGAGGAAACATAAAATATGAGTGGAGAAGCAACATACTGTAGGTGTAATAATGAGCAGTCGCTCACAGATAAGATAAGATGAGATATCTTTGTTGTCACTGCAGCTGCCCACTGTTGCAGGGTTGAATTTTTATCTTTAAGCGGTCGGGAATTGGAGCAGTTGAGGAAGTTGAATGCCTTGCTCAAAGATATATCCCGATTGGAAATGAAGGAGGGGCAAGAGACACGACTACAAAGGGTGCGCTCTCCTTATTGTCCTCCTTTCCCTTAAGTTAGTAAAGTCATGTGTCTCTACAACAGGAAAGAAGCAGAGTGAAACATATCAAGAATTGGAGGTTCTTAAAACTTGAACAGCTGAGATGGTGGACATAAAAATGGTTAGCTTGAGGCTTCAAAAAGAGGATTTTACTACCCAGTGAGCGATGCCACGAGTTTATACATCCTGTGGTTTGGAGGCCTGTCTTCATCGAATTCAGAGTTTACACAGTTTTACTGTAGAAACTTGAATCAAAGATTACAGTTATACAGATGTTGTACTTTTGCAAAGTAGGATACATTTAATAGCAGGTCCATAAAATAGATTTTTTTGAGAGGCGGGAAAAATCTTTTTTAAGTGCTTGAGAATGATAACTTTCTTTATAGTTTTCCATGTATAACAGAGTAATAATCACGCATGGCCACAGTGTGCCCATCTCGCTGCTTCCAGCAGGATAACACGACATGTCACAAAAAACAAAATCATTTCAAAGTGATTCAATTGGTTCATTGTACTCAAATGGCCTCCAGATGTCAATGCAATAGAGCATCTTTGGGATGCAGTAGCGCGGAAGATTCACATCAATGATGTGCAGATGACAAATCTGTGGCAACCATGTGATGCACCTTGTTGAATCTGCCAATTAAGGCAGTTCTGCAGGCAAAAGGGAGTCCAACCTGGTATTAGATGAGTGTAGATAAGAAAGTGGCCATTGAGTGTCAACTGCACATACTGTATAGTTTCCCAGCTACAAGGCCCATCACTTAAACTTACAGTATAGATAATTGCCCAATTCGCAAATTTCTGAATGCAGTTTTCACTCAAATTTAAAAACTTCACAACTTGAAAGTTGCAGCCTGAATTGGTGACCTGCATCTCTGGCATCTTTCTTCAGGATATTGGTCAACACTGTGCTATTTTTTGTCTGCCGTGATGTCTTGTGTTTACAGCTTGTCCCAATTATGTCACAACTAATCGTGCTTTTGCTTAGTTCACGTGGAGTCGAAAAACTTGGAGAGCATTGTTATTTAATTATTTAACGGTGTGGTATGTGTAATTCTCCTGCATAGCATGTCACATTTCCAGATAATCCATAATAAATACTGTATCTTCAGATCAATCGCCCCCTCCACAACTATTGCTAAATAAAAAAGCAACTCATTAACTGAAGGCAAGCATAAACTTGATTATTGATGCCATCAATGTAATTATAGGATTCACAAATAGGAGTCTCGAGTACGGTCCACATGTCGCGTGCGTTCGTTTGTGTTATTGTCTTGCGCCTGCGTTTGTGTAGTTAAACTGCTGCAGTGTGCTTTCATCGCCATTATGACTAAGCAGTCAATCTGTCTCTTCTTCTCTGTCAATCTCTCGTTCCCCTGCATGTCCTTAAAGGCCCCAAGGCCGCCTCTGCTCTTCCTCTAATGATGTACATGCCAGACCTCCTTCTAATACCACAGTTATAGGCATAACGGGTTGTTGGGTTGTTTTCTGAAAACAGACAGAAAAGACCCCAGTGCTCTTACTCCGGCACTTTCCCATGACATACACATCAAAATGGTACCCATTAATGATGGCTGACAGGCCACCCTGTTTACAAAGGGCTGGCTGAAACACTGCTCATTTCTGGTACATATTCACCAGTGTTGGTATTTGTAGGATTGCTTATAAAAACTGAGTGATTTTGAATATACAGTAAGATTTGTTATCCATTAATTAATTAAAGGGGTTTAAACCAACAAATATCTTAAGTAATTAACTAAAGCCTGTTCGCCTTGGCACTTGGACCTACGGCTAATTGCTCTGTTGCTACAGCTGAAACTGTAACGACATGACTTGGTGGCAGATTGCCTGATGATTCTTATAATATCATACTGCCAAACAATTCTCTACTGACAATTCAAGTTACAAGGTGCCATTTAGAACACGCTGGTAGAGAGTTAATGGCAAAAGTTCAGCTTTTGGATTTACACAGAGGTTTACATCCACCCATCATAGGCACGAATGCTGCAGTGATTTGGGGTGTTTAATGGCTTTGCACTGTTTTTTTCCAGGTTGGAATGATTCCACAACAATACATCTTTAACAACGAGAAATGTGAAAGAAAAGATGACTGAGTGCACCAGTTTGAATAGGTTGTTCCCTTATGAGTTCAATTAATCTGCTCAAGCTTAACTGGTAGTCTATATGCTGGTAATGGAGCACATCACCTGCAAATAATAGAATGGCTGCAGCAGCTGGTTCAGCCTAATGTGTTTTAATGGCTGACATTCAGAATTTAGACATGTTTTCTAACTATATACCATGTGTTACGTGGCTCTTGCCATAATAGTTAGGTTTCCACCATTACATGAACCCATTCAACACACCAGCCATCAATGAGCTTAATAAAAGATGGAAACCAACCCAAGCAATAAGCAGAGTGTATCTGCACACAGTTCTTGGATGTGCTGCATCTATGGTGTGTAGGCATCATATTAAGCAGCCATGCTAGTCATCCATCATAGAAGCCTGGCTGGAAAACAATCACAGATTCAACCTACCTCTGTGGCAGTGCACAGCCGGAGAGAGAAATGGCTTGTACCTGCAGGGTGGTGGATAATGGAGGTGAACATCAGAAACTGCAAACAGTGTTTCAGGAGCAGCTCAGGCTCTGTCCTAAACCCAACCAACTCTGAAATTATTCAAGAGGCCTGTGCACATCAATAAAATCTATGTGAAAGCCAACGTTTTGATTCAAATACTAAAGCAGCACAAGTGGCTGGAAGGGTAGCTTTTCATTCAGCTACAGACCAATGTCTTTTAGGGCTCAAATGCTACAACAGGCACAAATCACTAGGCCATGTGCACAAGGACAACAATGCCCTATAAATGTATTTCTTTTTCTTAATGTACAGCACATTAATACATATTTTCAGGTGAGCATAATGCCAGCATCACATTTCTTTAACAGCTGTGCCAAACACACTGGCACATTACATAAATTGCTCCTCTAATCTACAACAGAACACTAATAGTTTTTTAATGTAACAACATAATGTTGACTCAAAGGTGCAGCAGTCGTGGAAAGCTGCGGAAAGCTGGAAATACAGCTATGACGAGGGGAATGGGTTTGGTTGAAGGGTGATGGAGCAGTGACTGTTTTCAGTAAGGCCCCAGGCACGCAGGCCCAGAGGCCAGTTAGTGACAGTAACAAAGTACAAATACTTCGTTACTGTACTTAAGTAGATTTTTCAGGTATCTGTATTTTACTTGAGTATTTTTTTCTGACTACTTTTTACTTTTACTCCCTACATTTTTACACAAGTATCTGTACTTTCTACTTCTTACATTTTCAAAGCCGACTCGTTACTTTGGGTTTAACACGTCTGAGAAAAGTTAGCATTTCCGGTTAGCGTTGTTTTTAGCGGATGTCGATTAGATAGTGAGGGAGGGGGGAACAGACGCCACATCGCAGTGGGAGAGGCTCCTGCAAAGCTCGCTCGGAGGCTACACGGAGGAACGGTGAGGAAAATGAGTGAAAATGTAAAGCAGTTTGTCACACAATGCATCTGCTAGCTTAAAGAACAGCTGCTGTGTTTCCAGGGAGAGAAAAGAAAGAGCAGAGATGAAGAAAGATGTAAGACAGAGAACAAAGAGCTACTTTTACTTCCTTACTTTAAGTACATTTTAGAGCCGGAACTTTATTACTTTTACTTGAGTAAAGAAGTTGAACCAGTACTTCAACTTTTATTAAAGTAGTTTGTAACACGAGTACTTGTACTTCTACTTAAGTACATCATGTCTGTACTTTTGCCACCTCTGGTTAGAGAAAAATGAACTGATAAGCCCAAATCGCGCAGGTCTACGGACCTACCAGCTACCCCGTGGTAACCACCGGTCGCTAAGGAAAGATTCCATGTAAACAATCTGATAACACACCTGTGTCACAGGCCGAAGTTTGCAATATAACACAACATTATAGATTAAGGCAATAATAATATGACAATGTAATTTAAACATTTTTAAATAATTATTGTTTTATATTAATCCAATAATCATCTTATTCATCCTGACTTTCTAAGTCTGTCAAACCATAAAACAGGTATCAAACAAATTATTGCATTTTCAGATGTGCCCCCACAGAAACATTAATTAGGTAGCCATGAATGACAAAATTAGGCATTTATAGGTATGGTTAAAAAAGGCAACTGATTACATTGGTCAGCTAAAGAAAGCCTGTCTCAATGAGAGGAGTGAAAGGGAGAGAATTAAACTGAGGAACAGGAGAGAGAATTAAAGGTTGTTTAGATAGGACTGCTGCACAAAAGAAAGGATGAAAACATCCACCTCATCAGGAAAAAAAGAAATAAGCTAATCAACAAGCATTTGAAATGAATTGTAATTTGAAACTTTTTTTTCTGCCTCGTCTTCATGCTGTCTTCTAAGCATTCTAATTAAGCAGTCTGTTACAGCAGAGAGGAGAGCACGAAGATAAAGCCAGGTTTCTTGTTTTCTGTGATCTCCAGTGTAGCCTAGATATGATTCCCAGTCCTACAGTTAAACTGATGGTGTGTAGAATTGAGTTTGATCCTTATTGAAAACTGAGTCAGGGATGTGAGAGAATCTGGCTACTGTATAGAAGAAATTAAAGCTCCTATATTTTAGTCGGGCTTTCATACCGAGTTACCTTTCTTCCTTCTTGTCTTTTAGTTTTTCAGTTCTACATATAAGGTGGAACCATTCTGCAATATTATGATATGAAAATTAGTCCCTGAGGTTTTCTTATTGTTATTTTGCTCTTCAACTTGAGATGCACTGTGCTTAGTAATTACCCCTTTGGAAGATCAATATTTACATACTGTAGTTTGTTTAATGAGAAAGCAGGAGTAGATGTTTGTGTTGAAGAATTGCTAATGAACTTTTTTTGTGGGAAAAGTGTATCAGGCACTAATTACTATTCAAAGCACAGCTACCTTTCACACCAGCCACATACTGTAGGACAATAGTAAAGCAAAGCTTTTGCTCAGTTATGGGCCTCAGATGCACGAGCTTGATTATATGATGACTGACTGACTGACTGATCAATAGTGGGTCAATGGCCACCTTCAAAGGGGACAAGAGCCACTAGGGTTTAAATAACTGGGATTCTCCACCTTTTGATTCAGGGGTGAAACATAAAGCCTTTTGCCTTTTTTAAAGTTCTTGAGACTACCGTGACTTGGCTGATTGAGAACCTACAGTTTACAGACAATGAGAGCTTTTTTGCCCAAACAAAGTTTTGGGGAAAAATATATCGTATAAAAGTATACTTTTTTTATTGTCCCATCCACGACTCCCTTTTCTTCTGCTTATCCAGGGCCAAGTCATGGGGGCAGCAGCTCAAACAGAGAAATCCAGACCACTTTCTCACCGTCCAGTTCCTCCAGCTTAGCCCGAGGAACACCGAGGCATTCCCAGGCCAGCCGAGAAATATAATCTCTCCAGTGTGTCCTGGCTCTGCCCTAGGACATGCCCAGAACACCTCGCCCAAGAGGTGCCCAGGAGGCATCCTAGTCTGATGCTCAAACCTCCTCAACTGGCTTCTTTCAATGCAGAGGAGTAGCGGCTCTTCTCCGAGCCCCTCTTGAATGACGGCACTCCCTATCCCTAAGGGAGAGGCAGCCACCCTTCAGAGGATGCTCATGTGCGCTCTGAGCTCATTCACTACCCAAAGTTCATGATCAGAGGTGAGGACACAATGCCCCAAAGCCCAGCAAGCATCTAAGCTTCCTCAGAAGGTAAAGTCTGTTCATCCCATTATTTTACACAGCATCACTATTGGGTCTTCAGTCCAGTCCGTCATTCAAGTGAACATCAAAGTATCCGCTGCTTCAACTGCAACACCTGTGATGTTAATGTGCCATCTTTTCTTTTTTTCGCCTCTCCAGAAGTCAACCACCGTCTATTTTGTTTTACTGACATTTTTCTGCCGGACCACTCTAAAAACCTCCTCACCAGCTTCCTGTACTCCAACACCTGTCCACCCCACTGCACCGAACCGCTGCAGCATCATCATAGAACTTCTGCAAGTGGCGTCAATCACTGTTATACTGGAAATCTGAGGAATGGAGACAGGATAATCCTCTGTAGTGCCCCAGTATTGCTAACCACCACATCAGACAGGATGCCCCCTGCTGTACAAATTGCGGGCTCTCTGACAGACAGACAGTCAGCAATCCAGCAGACAATAGAAGCGGTGACACCCACCCTGTGCAGCCACTCATTGAGGACAAGTGGAAAGGCACTGGAAAGAAAAAAAAATGTTGCAGCAAGTACATAAAGGCATCATCCACCCCCACATGAGGCTGGTACGCAAACTGAAGAGGGCCAAGAACACGTTTCACTTAACAGACTGCTAAAGTGGTTATTGAGCATTTGCTAATAGTTAACCAGCTAATTTTAACATGTGCTCCAGCAAAGCAAACATTTACGATAACCATTTAAAACTTTGATGTTGTTGAGCCGGGAACTTTACTGACCTCATGAAATTCCTCATAAATACCGGGGAGTTAGCGTTCAAGATGCTTCATCAAGGTTTTTTGTGCAGCTGTTCGTGTGTTCAGCTCATAGAGATTGGAGGGGGTGCGTGCCTGCCTGTCTGCAGCTACACTGTGTGAAATTGTGTCATCTGGAGGAGGCAAGGGCTGTTGGTGTCACTGCTGTTGCAAATGAGTGTCTAATCTAATTGAACTTTAGTATGAATTTGTATCTGAGTATAGATTTGACTTGAATGCAGACCATAATGTGATATTTAGAATCCCCATATACCAGTATCATTTCCTAAATGTTGCCAAAGGCAATAGAATTTTGAGCACAGTTCGAAAGAAATGAGACATTTTGCAAAAATTTGACCAAATGAAGTTTGACCTTATTTGACCTTGAAGAAGTCAGAGCTCCAAAGTAATGTGACATTTGGAATTCAATTAAATTTCATTTTTTACTTATATAGCACCACATTACAGTACAGTACAACAACAAATGCCTCAAGGCACTGTATATTGTAATGTACCGACTCTTCAATAATACAGAGGAAAACCCCAACAATCAGATGACTTCCAAGCAGTTGGCGATGGTGGGAAGAAAAAACATATTTTTAAGAGGAAGAATCCTACGTCAGGACCAGGCTCAGAGAGGGAGGGGCAGCAATCCGGGGGTAACAGGAGGAAGACAGGGAAGACAGTTTGGAAGACAGCCAAAGATTAATAATAAATAATAATTAAATGCAAAATCCCAATATAGCATTCTCTGTAGGCTGTCACTACAAATCATGACAGTAAAAAACAGTTTTAAATAGCTCTCTATAGCATTGTTATCATTTTGACCTTCAGCTCAATTCAATGACCTTGAAGGAGAATTCAGAAGTCAAATGTGACATATTTTAAATCTTTCTATATGAGAACAATACACAGCAAACTTGTAAGAATCATAGTTTCTAAGTTATAAGGCTTTTTGTACCAATAAGTGACAAAGTTTACCTTGAAGACTGTAGTGGCTGGAAGCCAAAATTGAATGGATTGTCAACCCATCCATCCATCCATCCATCCATCCATCCTCTTCTGCTTATCCTTTTCAGGGTCGCAGAGCTAACACAGACAGACAACCATTCACGCTCACATTCATACCAAAGGGCAACTCAGAATCACCAATAACCCCACTAACTGCACTAAGATGGCACGGTAAGAAAACCTGTACTGGTATGAACTGGTTTTATAGTGATTAGTTCAACTGAGGAATGCAGGACTTTTACATACAAATATGCATCCACTACAAGCTCTCACCAAAGAGTTCATGCAATGACGCTTAAGCCCAGCGCCAGGCGAATTTCTGGGGAGACGTTATACGTACACGTACTGTAAATCAGCATGATGGATTTGCCAGAGCTAAAGAGGGGTAGTAAAAACCTGTGGCTGCATATTGAGGAGTGAGGTGGAGCCTACAGCAACAAACAAACAAGCAAACAAAAAGCAGAACAACAGCAAAACAGGAAGTATTCAAAGTGAAACTGCTCTAAGTGCCAGAAGAGTGAGGCAGTTTACTGTATAGAATGATGTATGTTCAGGTTATAAGAAAATGAGACACAAACCACAGACACAAATTATTATTAATTGCTGAATTGACTTTATTAGAATCTGACTAAAGAGGCTCTTTAAGACAGAAACGATGACCTCTCTAAATTTCCCCTAAAGATGAAAGATAATCAGTGTGTAAAATGCATAGTTGCTAATTCATAAATCTGTGCATTTAACATTTAGAAACGTAAACCTTTACACACAAATAGCCCTACATAGTTGTAGCTCTTGTATCCATCACGTTAAGCCCTGGGATTATTAACTTTCTGATTAATGAAGTAGGCCTCTGTAAGGGTCTAGGTGGTTTACAGATGCAATAGATTCTGGAGGCTATGTGTAGTTATATTGCGCTGCTCCTCCGCAAAGCCCGTGGCGATGTTACAATAATTTTCGCAGTGATTCATGTCACGAGGATATGTGATCTATGGTTACTGTAGTTTATTGTCACTGAAACAGGATTACTCCGCTTAATTACTGCTCTGTGCACGCTGTAGTCAGTGACAAAAGGGTAACAGCAATGCTGGTGCAGCCAAAGAGAAGATGTGCGTCATACATTTTAAGACATACATAGAGATATTTAAACGACAAAAACATATGAGAAGTCTGTTACCACGGAGGAGGGCATGCTGAAGGACTGAAGATAACAACAATCAGACCCAACTGTCATTTCATCTTTTATGACTATTTAGTGAGTTGTGCTTTGACCTTGGAATATAACTGCAGAGAGGTTTTTTCATGATATTTCTATTGGCTGAAAAAAATACAGTATTTTGGAGTATGCATGTTGAAAATCCCATGCCTTGCAAAGAGAAAAATGTGTAACCTTTTTGTCTGTCTTTCCACTAAGATGTTTTATATGCAAACACTGTCAAGGTCATTGACATGCAAACTGTTGCGTATCAGAATCCTTCATGGCTGTGTGCTCCAGCTGTCTTCTCACTGCCTTCATATCAGAAACCACAGCTAGTGTTGCAAACTGTAAAAACTACAATGAGGAAATCCAAGTGAAAATGGGAAATGTAATTTTTTTTTTTGGCTGGGTTTAAAAAAAATAAACACTTGTACACGCTCATAAACACACACTAATTAAATATAAGTGTAAACACATGAGTGGGGTTCACTCTGACTCGGATTTGTTTATTAGTTAATTTTCTGGGTGCATTTGTTATTTCAGTGGAATCCCTGGAAAGTGATTCTAAAGGTTACATTTTATGGGGAAAAGACCCATTGAAGATGTTTTTTGGCTTGAAAATGGATTTTATGCATCTCAAGTGGTTTCATTCAGCTAAATTTGCACTTCCCTCTCTGTCTCTTATTAAAACTTGGGAAGAATAAATGCTGAGTACGAACACTATTAAGAGATGACAAATGTCTCTCTGTATTAAACAGACATTACTGTTACCTCTGCTACTGTAATACCAACATGTCTGTAATGGAAGTATGGTGTTTTAGTTTGTCTCTGGTCTATAATTGGTGATTAAATCAGTGGTAGCTCCCTGGGACACCTGCCAATGCCTCACCAGGACCCGATAGAAGGTGAGATGGACACTGGATGGCTAACGCAGTTTTTGACAAGAATAGTCATGCTTAGTAATTTGGTTGAAATGGCATTAAAAATGTTTTAATTGGAGTATATACCCTACAGCTGCAATTAGGCTAGAATGACTAAACCTACAATATTGCACAACAGTGTTGAGTCACCCCCCTCCTTTCTTTATATTTTGCTATGAGGCACAAACAGAGTTTGTACAGATCTAAGGAGCTTGAATGTCAATATTTGATCAGGCCACATTTATTCTTCAACACAGCCTGAACTTTATTAGCTAAGCTTTCTTCTCTGTCCTTTGTTCTTTTCTCTGTCCAGATGATCCCACACTGCTTCAATAATGTTGAGGTTCGAGCTCTGGGGAGGCCAATCCATGCCTGATTGTGTTCCATTGTGTTGTGTGTTTTATCCAGTTATGCTTTCATAGCACTGGCAGTGTGCTTAGTATCATGCTAAACAATGATACCAGCTGAAGTGGTTCTTAAGTTAGTGTTAAGTGACCTAACCAGTCCACAAAGAAATGCTGAAAGCCCTTCAGAAAGACTGCAGAAACAAAGTGTGATTCCTTGCGAGCAAAATATAAAGACAGGTGAAGGGTGTCTCAAGACTTTTGTACAATACTACTGTATATAGAACTGGTGGGAGAAAAAAAGTATCTTAAATTATTTAAACAAGCACAGTAAAACCACCTACTGCCTAAGATGGTAAAGTGGGGTTGTCCAGCCTATGATCATACAAAAAAGTGAAGATGCCAGAGCTGAGCTGGCCCATTTTAACTCCTGCTTGTTACAGACTAGCAACACTCTGATAGTCTCTTTAATGGTGTACAGTAGTTACTGGCAGGCATGTATGTAAGTGTGCGGCAGAACTCAGAGAAATATAAACTGTCCTGGGCTCAGGGAAACTGAAAAGTTGACAGAAGCAATAGGAGGTGGGAAAAGGGTGGAAAATAAGTCTAGAAGTAGACTATTGAGTATGTACTGTACATGAGCGAGGCGATGTGATCAGAGGCAGGCCAAGGTTGTTTGTGCGGGTGGTAAGAAAAAACAGGAAGGGAGGAGATACAAAGGTATGGATCAAGGAACAACTGAAGGGAAGGAGAAGGTAACGTAAAGGTGAGAAAGTGGTGAGGGAAATGGAAGAGCAGAAGAAGTGCATGATGGGTCGGTGCAAGAGATGGAGGTGGATTTCTCCCGAGTCTCTCACACCCTGGAAAGGGTAAGGTAAAGGGTGCTTAGCCTTGAAGATCACAGAGAGATTTTTGGCATAAGACACAGATGGACAAAAGGCATCTTCTAGGCTTTGTGCCAGCTCTTCCTTTTGGTGCAACTTCATCAACATCCACATCTAAGTGAGCTTGACTGTATAATGAGCTAAGACAGGCGAGCCGTTATAATTGAATTGCTGAAGGAGCTTTCAAAAGCCGAGCAGTGACACAGCAGCAAGGAAAGTGATGGTGCTTCCTGTCTCATGTGCAACATGCGCACATTGAGTAGATCACCAAAGAAAAAATGCACATCAACACCAATTTAAGAAGACTTACCTAAGCAATGATATTAAGAGGTGAACTTGAGGTCATTGCCACAATAAGCACAAAGTGAGCTAGCAGGTGCAGCTGGATTGTCCTGGTATTTCTTTTCTTAGACATTCAACTCAGCGAGAGAGCGGTGGCCGGCTGATCAGCCTAGAGCAGGAATTTCAGTGATTTCAATTATAACTTGAAATGCACAATTAGTTATTAGCAGTGGCCATACGAGTCTCACACCAGCAGATCAAAAAGATGCAACATGTGCGTTCATTATTGAGTGATTTATAACACTTTCTGAGACCCCTCTTAGCAAATAAACTCAGCAGTGTGTGCACGGTAACCACGGGAACCACACACAAAAACCAAAACAAAATAAATCAAAGCCAAAAAGTGTATTAAATGTTCTTAAAAGCCCTTCTGAGAAATAATGTGTGTGAAGTGACATCATTCTCTGTGTTTGATTAACTGGAAGGAGTCAATTAAGAGTGTTTGTGGAAAACCGCTTTAATAAGTGATGGCTGTGTGATCCAGTGTAATACTGTGAAGGCAGCTGTGACAAGTGCATGCTGCTGCTGCCCCCAAAAATCGTAATCATATATACTGATCTGAGTGCGGTCTGAGCTCAGAACTTCCATACGAGATTAAAATTTGTCTATTAGAGTTTAAATGGGGAAATAAATATGCGTATGAACAGCTGGCCTCATAGAGGCAGTCAACAGTTGCTCCTGAGATTTTAATGTGATTCACAAAGAAACATAAACAAAATAACAATATAACTATTCTGCATTCCAGGGAAAGAAGAGGGAAGATAAAAAGATGCAAACAAATATGCACCATTATGCCTAAAGCAGAGATGCAAGTGAAGTATCTGCATTTGTAACAGTCGTATAGTACTCGTGCACTTGAGGCAAACAGGATCATTAACATAGAAAGTACAATCACCCTTTAATAGCTAATTCTACAACTTTGTCTAAAACTGCCGATCAGGCACTAAGAAGTTCTCCTGTATCTTTACAGTAACAATATATTCATGCAAACTGTGCTACGGTTTTCATTAATATATGTATATATACACACATATATATATGTATATATATATATATATATATATATATATATATATATATATATAAATATATATATATATATATATATATATATATATATATATATATATATATATACATATATATACACATATACATATATATATATATATATACATACATACATACATACATACATACATACATACATACATATATATATGTATATA